>OX940974.1:140663492-140796568 GCA_954871275.1 Leptopterna dolabrata | reverse complement strand
CTTTTTGAAATACTCAACGAAGAATTTCTACCCCATTCAACACTTATCACGGATAATGCGTCTACCTATAAAACCCGGTCGGTAAGATACATTACAGATTCTTTGTCGCATACAATAAAATATCTTCCCCCGTACCTACTCGCCATTCCTAAACCCAGCAGAATATGCGTTTTCGAAAAATAAAAGCTAACGCCAGAGGAATAATAGATGCTGCTGAGACGACCACTGATCCAACAGAAGTTATTAGCCGTAGCATCTCGTCAATTACAACGGCCGATTGTACGAAGTATGTGATGGATGTAATTTTGAAACTGCCAACAGCCTCGGCGGGACTACCGCTCCATTGAATGTTGAATTATTATATATTATATAATATTTGTGTGCATTTTCTCAGGCACTTTTTGTTCAATAGTATCAAAATAGTTTCATATACATTATAGATTGTCTGATATCTTTGTTTTTATATTTCTTGATCAACTAAACATTGTCGTGTACGATTTACAAACAGCATAAAGATTTATATGCAGCCTAAGGATTTTATTTTCTCTAAAGTTTAAATTAAGAGGAAAAAAGTCTAAATTAAACGGGAAAAGGTTTAAAAAAAAAAAGAAAAAAAAGCCTGATTTAAACAGAAAAAGTCTAACAAACTAGGCTGGAAAAAGCTATAGTTTGGGATATTGAGAATTTATATTAATGCTCATCTTCCAGAGCATTCATTACGGCCTGACTGGGCGCTTGTTGAGACCAGAGTGGCACGTCGCGTCGTGCAGAAAAATTATGTCAAAAAAACACGTTTAGGTGTTTGAACAAAAAGTGGTGATTTGGATCACTCGATGCAGTCTGAACGTGCTGAAACTACTCGCAATCTATTGAGCGACGAAAAAAAAGGAAAACGACCTTACATGCCTACATAAAAAAATATGACTTTTTTGGAATTTGGACTACAATTTTGTAAACGTGGTATGCTGGATGCGTCCAATCGGACTGAGACTAAATGCAATCGATTCAGCGCCCCAAAACACTTGATTGACCCTTATGCCTATTTCGCAATGAATTTTTTCCCCCCTTGACCAAAAATGTGTAAATTTGGACAGCTGCGCATAGTGCGATCTGGCTGGGTAACGAAGTAATCATTACTCTTCCGGAGACGGATTTTTCTGCGCAAGATCAAATTTTTGGTTTATTATTCTGTGAATAATACGCCTATGTATTCGTTCAGCAAAAAATTTGATGACACCCTCAAAATTTTTTCTTTTACATTTCAAGGTCCTTGGATTCAAAAAAGCTGCGAACTCTTTGTCACATGGGTTTATTATTCTATTGGACAGACCTGCAGAAATTTGGGCTGTTCATTTATTGTTTCATGTGCAACAATCAAAATAGCTATTTATCGTGGTTTCCACCAATTTTGGCCACAAAAAACACGAATTAGGCTCCTATTTTTTTTAAATCTTTGATCATTGATAGTCTTCATTCACCTGTTGAAACTACTTCTAGTGTTAATACAAGTTTATGGTGATTTCAGATAATTTCCCAGGTTTTTTATTCACAAAAAATGAATTCTGGAAGTTACAACCCCAGCTGTTCACTCTTTGGTTAAAATAAACGTCATGTTCGGTATTCTCGTCCTAAAAAACATTGAAAACTGTAGTGAATGATGTAGCGCTTATTCACTACTAGCGGTATGAGTATGTGCCCAGCCTGGTTAAAGGATGTCACAATTTTCACTGGGATCTTTTAGGATGCGAGGTTGTGCCCGGCTGGTTCCAACACTAAAGGCTGTCACCAATTCCGGGATCTTTTCGGGAGCGTTTGCCTGGCAGGTTCCAACATTCAAGGCTGTCATCTATTCCAGGATCTTTTAGGTTGAGGAGAGAGAGAGAGGAGGAGCGAGGTGAGAGAGTAGTCAGCGACTAGATGAGAACGTAGAATGGCTAGAAAGGCGAAGAAGGCGAGCTTTCATAGCCCTGAGGGCTATCTCCCTCCAACCTCCAGCTAGTGGAGGATGGTGGGGATCCCCACTAGGTTCCTCGGTGCTCCTGCGTCTTTTGTTCCCACTTCTATGAGTTTATTTGCGAGATCTAATATTTACAGGGAGTGGTTCTGGTTCTGGGAGGATACCACGACAAAACCGAAACATCACAAGCTCATGTTCACTAAAACCTCGAAAAACCCTATTTTTACACCCAATTTCCCCCCATAACACCCTTGCGTGTATTCCGATCGTGCTGACGAAGTTCGGGGCACAACTAGGACCCAAAGCTGTTCCCAAATGGGGACCCAAACTGTGTACGGAAGAACGACGACTTAAAGCTAAAACTTTGTTAGAACTTCAATTTTCCACTCACTGGTCAAAACTGATTTCATATTCGGTCTTCTCGACTCACAAGCTCATATTACTAAAACACCAAAAAAAAACCCTATTTTTACAACCATTTTTCACTCATAACACCCCTGGGTATATTCCGATCGGGCTGCGAAGTTTCGGGACACAACTAGGGCCCGAATGGAGCCTATGTGCAAAAGAACGAATTTTTTAGACCGAAAGTGAAGTAGATATGGATAATACGGTATACAGCGGACGGCGGAGGACGTTGCATTTTGGTTTATTATTCTGTGAATAACCTATGTATTTTTCCTTTTATGTTTAAAGGCGCGTAGATTCCAAAAATGCTATGTCCATCCGCCGTTCGCCGTATCATGTCTAAAAAAACTTTCTTTCGCACACAGGCTCCATTTGGGCCCTTGTTGCGTCCCGAAACTTTGCAGCCCGGTCGGAATATACCCAGGGGTGTTATGGGGTAAAAATAGGTATAAAATGGGTACTTTTTGTGTTTTTTGTTTTTGAGTAGCATGAGCTTTTGAGGTATATCGTTTTCCATGTTTTTTCAGGACGAGGAGACCGAATGTGAAGTTGATTTTAATTAACGAGCGAAGAATTGAGGTTCTAAAAGTGTTTCAGCCATAAATTTACGTTAAAATTTGGTCCAAAATCGTTGTTCTTCCGCACACAGTTTGGGTCCCCATTTGGGAACGCATTTTCGTACGAGTTGTGCTCCGAAGCTCGGCAGACCGATCAGAATACACCCAAAGGTGTTAAATGTGAAAAAAGGTTGTGAAAATAGGGGTTTTCAAGAGTTTTTGAGGTGTTAGTGAACATGAGCTTGTGAGATATCGTTTTCCATGTTTTTTTTGGGCAAGTAGACCGAATATGAAGTTGATTTTGACCAAAAAGGGGACAATTGAGGTTTTAACGAAAGTTGAGCTGTCAAAATTCATTTTTTATAAGTCAAAAACCTGGGAATTTGTCTGAAATCACCATAAATTGGTACAATAAAACTAGAAGTGGTACCAAAAGGTGAATCAAGACAATTAAATGGCACTATCAATGATTGAAGACAATTTTTTTGCCCAATTATTGTTTCTGGGGCCAAGATTCATGAAACCATCAGAAATAGCTATTTCAATTATTGCACATGTTAGAAACAACAGTCAACAGTTCCGTAGGTGTGGCCAATAGAATAATAAACCCATGTGACAAGGACTTTGCAGCGTTTATTCCAGATAACCCATAGGGACGCGTTAAAGACATAGAAGTCGAATGTCTGATATTTGCTGATCGAGCATATTGTTGATTTGATTTTTAACTTCATCTTTGCAGATATGGTTAGACGTAAACAGGAATCTCGTCTGAAGTTCGAATGTGATGTTTGACCTGGTTAGTGAACGTAAGAGGTTTGTTGTCGTTTTGGAAAAGGTCGGAGAATTCTTTTACGATTTTAAAGATCTCCTGTTTTTCTAGGTCATTCAAAGGGTCAAGTCTATGTTTTTCCAAGTCAGCAGTATCTTTTTCTAATGTCTGATAAGAAGGTTATTTTGATTTTCGGCAAAGAGGCAGTCCAGAATCAGTTCAACAACAATTAGAGAATCAATAGTTGCTTTGATAGGGAATTCAGCTATGTTTGTGGCAAGAAAAAAAGCACATGAATCATGAAATCGACGATGCAGTGTGGTATTTCTGCTCTTCCTAGCTTCGTGTACGGTGTGACGGTATATGGGAATCCCGTCCATCTTGGATGCGGGCTCTTCCCGATCTTTTTGACACGCAGCTGAAGGGGCGGTCGATTCGCGGAAACGAATCGTCAACTCCTGGAGGCATCGCGTTATAATCTAACCAGTGTCTCCGGGGGCAGCTGTCACACTACCTCCCTACCTTTCTAGAGAGTGGAGAGGGGGAAACTACGCTGTATGGGCGGCGTTGTTAAACCCCTCATCCATTACAACGGGACTAGCTTCTCCATGGTCAAGGTTGCGAATTTTTATTTTATTTTAATTTTAACCTGTTATGGTAACCTGTCGTAACCTTCGATTTCAGGTAACCCAAAAGTACGTTCACCAAATTCGATATGGGGTTTGGTAACCTTGTAATATCGATTATTGGAGGTCACATCATGACAACCCCAAGAACTTAAGTTTGGTTATGGATACTTCTTCAGTTCTACATTTATCACGACATTTTTGGCAACACTGTTTGTGTTAAACTGCTTTTTCCCCGCATTTTCAATCGGTGATAATCAAAAAACCTTGATGACCTGGTCTATTTCTTTTTCACTTGTGCTGTGGTGTGCTCTCTGCTCAGTTTTCCGTTTTTCTCGCTATTTCCACTGTTCTCATTTTCAAGCGATGTCCTCTAAGTAAGGCGCTAACTTTTCCTCACCCAAGGAAAAGCCTCTAGGAAGTTGTCTCCTATAGGTAAAAGTATTCCACCCTGATTTAACGAGAGAGTACAACTGAAGACATCCCACACTCATTCAGCACAGACACTCTCGCTTCATCATCAAACACTACCCAGTGCTCAGTGATATCTACAACTTCTTAGCCGCTGTGGAAATTTAAATGAACAAATTATTCAACTTCTAGGTTCTTATAGGTACTGTTAATTTCATTCAGTCTGCAAGTTAGATTTTGTCCCACATGGCTGCAATTTGATTAGGAGCCACTAAAAAATAAAAAATGAAATAATTGAAAAAATACCTGACAGGGACCACGCCCACGCTCTTGAGGTGACCGAAGCCTGCGGGCACCATGGAATTGTACACGTTAGCTTCGTTGTGCTTGCCTCGAATAAGTTTAAATCCACGATGAAAAGAACCGAATCTATCAGAATGAATCATGAAAATCAGAAAAACGAAGTGAGAAAGAGAACAGAGGTTAAAGAAAAATAGACACACTAGCTTAGGGAGAAATTAATTTGTTGAGTTGGAGAAAGAATGAATTCGCAAATGACTTGATGGCATCAGATGAAACTTCTAGAACATTCAAGATCATGGATGTTAGCGATGTCCTGCGGATCTGAGAATAACAAGAGGAATTTTTGAGGTAGTTACTTAGAGGGTGACAGTAGACGTCTACTCAAAAACTCAGGCCTAATGCACCTTCCTCCCCTTTCTTCCAAAGGAACTCCAGTCGATTGCAGCAGTAAAATAATGACTGTTGGGTAGGCAAACAACAGTCGCTATGGCGGTTTGTTCGGCCAACACTCGACCAAGAGCTCTCATAACTCAAATGAAATGATGAGGCAGAACCTACCTGCTAACTAACTAACTTACGCCTTTAATATTTGAAGGCACGAGTGGAAGAGGGTGGTGCTATGTTACAAAAAGCTGATTTCGAGTAATTTGACTTAAAAGTTTTCAAGTCGTAATTTTTGTTGGTTTCAAAATTATTCCGACTTTATGTATTTAGATTGTAGCTGATCGTATTCTATCCACCGAGTGATGATAATTTGCTTGATTTTAAAGCGTTGGATGGTTATTCTAGGAATTTATTGTGCATATATCACCTTCTTCCACTATGAGTGATGAATGGGATTCAACCTTATTTAATCAATGGGGGTGTTGTAACGTTAAAAATATTTTATTTTATTAAAAAAACACATTGAATATTAATCTGATTATAAATACTGTGTAAATAGTATGGCATCCTTGGATGAACAGAAAAAAAAAATTTCTTCCTCAAATTTTCATTGAAGATTATTATTGCAGATGGGTTAAGCTGGGTTCACATTGACGCGTAATCGACATAAAGCACGCAAAACGCAAATGCCGTAAAGGCTCGTGTAAAGCGCGTAAAAACGTTAAACCATTCACATGGACAACCCTAGTTACGGACGTAAAGCGCGTAATCGTCGAGATACAGCCTGTGCTCCAGCCTCCGCCTGCACAGAACCCACGAGCAGATCCATAAAGCACGTAAATATCTGGATTTTTTATATTTTGAACACTGGTTCAAAAGTCGTCGCGCATAAAGAGTGTAAAGCTGATGAGCCTATCAAATTCAACTACGCATTTGAGTTTTGGGCGTTTCACGTCAATTATGTGTCAATGTGAACCCAGCTAAGGTCACGTGTCCAGCTGAATGAGGGCAAGAGTCAAGTAAATTTCTATTAGATGAGTTTCGTTATGAAACGGCTCTACACTTTTTTTTCCTTTTTTTACGAGGGAAACAGTGGGAAAATCTTGAAAAAGACTTACGCTTTGGAGGGTCCGCACTCCGCAGCCGTGTGAGGTTTCACTCAATAAAAGCCCACCCTTATGCTCTTGAACTAATTCACCCCGGAATCACTTATTCAGCATTACTTCGGAGTGGGGTCGGTCACTGGGCGATGTCACGCCCTCTTCTGATGTCTTCTTGAGGTCTCCAGTTTATTATTCACCTGAGGAACGGGTCGCTCAGCTTTTTTGCTGTGAGGATTCGGACTATGTAGGACACAATCCTCTCCCTGGTTCCCTGGTTGGAGATCATCTTCCCGATCACATTAGTTGGTGTGATTTAACACTCCTGTTCTTCTAGAATCTCCCTTTCCCTGACGTGGCTGCTAGCGCCCTTCTGAGCAGATAGGACCGGAAGTATCCATGGCCCAACAGGAACATCATGATGTAGAAATCCACTTCTCTGTGCCTCCTGTCAAGCCATGGGCGCACCTGTGGGATATCGGATTTTGACTCTTCTGTGGATCACCGGAGGTAGATCCGCTTCCTCTCCTTTGCTAGGAGGTCGATTGGGATGGTGGCAGCAATGACCCCAACGGCAGGGAAAGAGATGGTACGATAGACGCTTGCTATTTGCAAGGCTCCTCTCCTTTGCACTGACTGCTGGTGGTCTCGGTACTTTTTAACTTGTAGGGCCTCAACCCACACCTCCACTCCATATAAAATGATTGCTTCTGCTGTCGCCACGAGAATCTTCCTTTTCTTGGGTGATGGTCCACCAATGTTTTCCATTAACCTGCTCAGGTTTGCTGTCACCGCCCTTGCCCTTTCTCCTGCTCGCTTGATGTGCACCCAGAAGGTCAGCCTGCAATCGAGTGTCACTCCCAGGTACCGCACCGAATGAGATGATTCAATGGTTTCGCCTTCCACCTGAAACTGGGTGACACGGTTAATGCATCTCTTAGTCAGCAGCACTATTTCGGTTTTGTGAACTTCAAGCTGCAACCCATGCTCCTCAATCCAAGGCTTGACTCTCCTCATTGATCGGTGGAGCTATCACCACTGCTACATCATCGGCATAGCTAACCAGGAACATATCCTCCAGCTTGTCCAGCAGAAGGATCCCATCTAAGCTCGCATTCCACAGATCGGGCCCCAATATAGAACCCTGGGCTGTCCCACTGCTGATCTTCTTCCTGCACACCTTCCCCTCGGACTCATACACTAAGCTGCGGTTCTTTAAGTAGTCACATAATATGACAGCCAGTAGGTGAGAAAACGGCTATACATAGCACCTTCATTCATTGCAGATGTCCAATTCTGGCTTCAAATTGCAGGAAGCCCTTTCGTAACGAACCTGCGATATGAAGCCAAAATTGGACATCTGTGATGAATGAAGGTGCTATGTACCTCACATAGCACCTTCTTCCATGAAACAGTTTTACAGGTAGATTATTTATATAACTGGAAGAAGGTGGCATGGGCTCATAGCACCTTCTTCCATGAAGCAGCGATTTAGAGGTAACATTTGTATTATTGAAATAAGGTGACAAGGTCTTATAGCACCTTCTTCCATTGAAAAAATTAAGTAATCTAGTGTCATGACACCGTTTTCCATTCTATATCTCTCCAAGGAGTTGTTATTGCGTATCCAGACTGCCACCATAGATAGATAGCGCTTGAAAACCTTCATTTATGCAAAACTCCAAGTTTTTGTGAAAATGTCACTTAGCACCCTCTTCCACTCGTGCCTTCATTTATGTAATACTGTACCAATTAAAAACTGTCTAAATCTCTTGCCTATCTATTACCTAATATTGCATTTAAAAAATCGTATGCACTTTATATAATTATTCGGTCAGCCCATTAATAATTGTAAAAATACATTGCGTACTTATATATTGTGATGAATTAAAATTTGGCGTGTGCTTCATCACGAGTGGCGTTTGGATATGCCCAGGGGGGTTATGAGCGAATCACCACCTCAACACCTGGGATCTTTTTGGATTGGTTGGCTGGGGGTTATGAGCGAATCACCACCTCAACACAGCATCTTTTGGGATATGCCCAGGGGGGTTATGAGCGAATCACCACCTCAACACAGCATCTTTTAGGAGAGGAGAGGGAGAGAGGTAAGGAGAGAGAGAGAGAGAGAGTAGCCAGCGGCTAGAGGAAGCATAGAATGGAGAAAAAGAGGCAGGCCCCAGGTTTTATAGGCCCCAGTGGCCGTCTCCCTCCATCCCCTAGTTTGTAGGGGATGGTGGGGAACCAGGCTGGGCCTCTGTCTCCTGCGTCTTTCGTCCCCACTTCTGCGTGTTTATTTGCGAGATCTAAAGTTGGTGAATACAATGGTTGTGGTTCTGGGAGGAATCACGACATATATATTTTTTTAATTTCCACTATTTCTACTAGACCCCGAGCGGTACCTACAAACCAAATTTCGTAAAATTTTGTTCATGGTAACTGAGAAAAGTGCTAAGTACGGCATACGGCGGGCGGACAGAAATTTTTTTATTGCATTTTCGGATTCGACATACCTTGAAACGTAAACCATCAATTTTGAGGGGGGGGGGGGTTAGTTTTTTTTTCTTGTTTTTTTTTTCATGCTCGATTCCAAAGGTTCATTATTGAAAATAATACCAAAATTACTCAAATTAATTGAACAAGAAAGTGCACTGTGTATGCTTAAAAAAAAATTCGATGTTCAGCAAGACAGTTGATCGAAGCCTAAAGGATTTTCTTGGTAGAAGCCATCTAAAATAAATCTCGAATATTGTAGAGTGTTCAGGGCAGGCTGGTTTTGGTACAGCTATGCTCCTGCACTCTATTTGTGTAAAGGTATAGTTAGGTAGGTAGATACCTACACCAAGTAATCCCTGGAAATACACTGACGGACTTACTGGACAAAGGCGCTGAGGTTTAGTGGACTGTATAATGGTCTGTGTCTACGCTGCAACCAGTTGTGAGATGGTTGTGACAAGGTGTCTTCAAATAACACAAAATTAATCATTTTACCTAATTTATTAGAGGAAAATGAGAGGCAAATGGAAGGCTTTGAGTGTTGGTACCTACCCATTATAAACAGTTGGTTTTCCCTACCTACTATATTGGCCACTTGAATAACAAATAGATTGCTTTGTTAATGTACAAAATCTTAGTAACAAGAATAAATAATTAATAAAGAGTGAACACTAAAACAATTATAATTTGTAGGAACTGATGTGCTGGTAGGTAGTAGGTGAATATGAAGGCAGGTACTGTGTGAGTGTGAGTGGAGCAGGTACTTGGTTGACTTTGGCTGAAGCAGATTGTTGGGGGGCGGAAATGACAACCTATAATTAATGAAGTAAATCAATTGGCTCGGACTTGTAGAAACTTTGAAATTCCTACCTTTTGGTCGATGGTGCCTCGAGCTGGGGGCCCCCATAGTGGCAGCGTCCGATGTTCTTCTCGGCAAAAGGGCGATGATTCGGAGGAAAGAATCGCGGGAACAGGTAATTAATTATGCGCCAACGACTGTATAAAAGCTAACGGTTTTCGGGTGGCGAGCATGAGTTGACAACAACGGTGATGGGCGAATACTAAACTCTATCTTCATCCCGAAAGGACGAAGGCTTCCAAGCTAAGCTGATAAGGCGATTAGTGCGAATGTGAACCATCACTCTATCTAGTGGCATTTTCCTGAATTTATCAGGCAGAAGGCAGAATGAAGAGTTTCCTCCATAAACCGCCCTTTGGATTTTAGCAAAATTAAAGCAATGATGGGCCAAAATGATCACACCATTTTGATTTATGAAGCGGCTGCACAAAGCTTTAAACAACGACAATATTTGCAAGATGTTAATAAATAGATAACAAAATTAGTTAGAAACAATAAATAATAACTCGCGTTAGAATGAACAATAAAGGGGGATTAGTAGGAACTAAATTAAGGAACAAAGTAGGAAAGCAAAGGTTCAGGAAGATGGCTTAGAGCCAGTGTCCACTGAAGGTAGCGCAATCAATTTTTGCACAGGCCGAACATAAGCACCTGTGGATGTGCGGATTTTGACGTTTCGCACAACTCCATCCTGGCCAGGGTACACCTCCAGAACTCTTCCGATTGGCCACTGTAGCGGAGTGGTGTTGGGAGTCTGAACGTAGACCACGTCTCCAGCATGCACGTTGCGTTGCGGAGTAATCCACTTTTCTCGTGGAATGAGTGTTACTAGGTAGTCTTTAGACCACCTCTTCCAGAAGCACTGCGCTGCCTTTTGCAAAATTTCATAGCGATCACGAAGGTTTTCGATAGGATGCTCTATTTCAATTTCAGGTGGAGCCAATAGTGGAGTTCCTATTAAAAAATGACCTGGGCTGAGATAGTCGGTGTCATCATTTGGGTCGCTGGACACAGCACCCAAGGGCCTACTATTCAACACGGCCTCAATGCGGGTGATTAGAGTGCACATTTCCTCAAAGGTCCTACGATCCGTATTAAATGATGCTTAGCGGATTTCACTCCACTTTCCCATAACCCACCTTGATGGGGTGCAGAAGGGCTGTTGAAATGCCATTTTATGGAGCGTGCAGACAGATGATTGGCCACGTCTGATTCGTTCGATCGTAAAAAACGTTGCACTTCTTGAAAGTGAGCGGCTGCACCCTTGAAATTCGTGCCACAATCCGTGAATATTTGCGCTCACAAACCTCTACGAGACACAAAGCGATCCAGTGCGGCGAGAAAACAGGGAGTTGAGAGCAAAGAGGCAAATTCCAAGTGGATGGCTTTCGTTGCCATACATATAAAAAAAACTATGTATCCTTGGATAGTTGAGTTGAAATTGGTTATGTTCAACTTCTCAAACATCAGCCTATCATCCATAGGTTATGCATTGAACGAAGGACCTTTAGCAAATTATCAGCGCTGCACAAGCAGGTAGCTGGTTTGTATTCTCCCCTGTTTTCAGAACTGGTAAATATGAGCCTTTCGGAATTGCGATAAGAACCACAAGAGAATTGAAAATTATGAGCACATGTTATATTTACAGAGGCCAAAATCAAAGTTGATGTAAAATAAAGGTACGCACTTGAAAAGTCAAATCATAAAAATAAAAAGCGCTTGTTGGGGCCCAGATGAAGTTGACGCTGTGCAGATCCGAAGGATGAGGAGACAAAATAGGTAGAAATGGTCAGACCTTACCCAATTAGTCCGTTGCAGGCGGGCTGCTCCTTGAAAGAGGTGTATAAATTGCCAAGGGGGAAGCAATTTCGCCAGAAATTCTGATAAGCGGCCGCTCAGTTTTCCGCAGATCGAAGTTAGTGGTTATTTCGCAATATTTGGATGCGAAACCAATATGAATGGTGTAAGCACAGTCGGAATTTGCGTGCTGCACGTGCAAATTAGGCAAAAAGTTTGGCAGAGGTTCGGCGTCGGCAAATCGTAGCAGGAAACTGAACTGATTCGGCTACCGGGTTGGAAGGCAGACGTCGGACGATATGGGCGATGACAGTGGGGGATGACGAGGTTTGCAGGCAACTGCTGTTTTGGTGCTGCGAGGATGCGGTCCAAGGGATTAATCTATGACCTACCTAATAGAAAGGCTCTGTTGAAATTTTCCCTGACTTCATCCATACCGCCCACCATAATTTCAGTGAGTCGCCATAGCAGAACATAAAGGAAATGGGCACATGGGGAGGAGGAATTAAAGATCGCCCTTGGAGGAATCAGGTTCGGTTAGAGGAGTGAGAGGAATGACCTGTTGGATTGAGCGCTTGTACGTTCCAGATGCAGTTTTGATGGTGAGCACTCGTACAATGTTGTCACAGCCTGGATGTATTTCCTGTACTCTGCCCAATGGCCACTGGAAAGGGGAGCAGTCAGACTTCTTGAGCAGGACTAAATCTCCCACGTTGAGGTTCGGAACCTTTTCGGTCCATTTACGCCGTTGCTGCAGAATGTTGAGGTAGTCCTTCCTCCAAGAGCTCCAGAACGCCTGAGCTCGCTGGCGCAGGAATTGCCACCTGGAAAGCCTGGTCGGAGGAACCTGAGTGAAGTCAGGCTCTGGTATGGCATTGATGGGAGCTCCGATCAGGAGATGAGCTGGAGTAATGGGCGCAGGATCATTGGGGTCCGATGAAGCAGGAAACAAGGGCCGGGAATTGAGGATTCCTTCGATCTTTGTGATGATAGTGGCCAGCTCTCGTTCGGTGAAAGGCTGGTTGCCAATGGTTTTGTAGAGTTGAGTTTTTAGACTCTTTACTCCAGATTCCCAGAGTCCACCAAAATGAGGAGAATGTGGAGGGTTGAAGTGCCACTTCACTCCCTTCCAATTCCATTGAATGCCTCGAGAGGCACAGATGCCGGTAAGGTCCTCATGAATTTTGGGATTACGAAACCATTGCTCAACTTCCTTCAGGTATCTAACTGCTCCGATGAAGTTCGATCCACAGTCGGAGAAGATTTGAGCTGGGACTCCTCTCCTAGCGATAAATCTTTCTAGAGCATCCAGAAAACCTTCAGTTGATAAATTTGGGACCACTTCCAAGTGGATCGCCTTAGTGGCAAAGCATATGAATATGCATACATATGATTTATGCGTGGAAGCATTTCTTCTGCTGGAATCCTTACACAGCAGGGGGCCAGCAAAGTCAACACCTGTGTGAAAGAAGGCTCGCTCAGTGGCAAATCGACTAGCGGGCAAATTTCCCATGTAAGGATTCAGATGGCGTTTGGCAAATCTGAGGCACATCTTGCACTTGATTTTAATCTTTCGAATAAGAAGTTTTGCTCCTGGTATCCAATACCGCTGCAGAATTGTTGCATGCAGCGCCTGGGAGCCTGAATTCAAGTTAGATTCATGGAACCAGCGTACCAGCAGAAGTGTGAAGTGAGCAGTCTTGGGCAATAGCAATGGGTGACGCTGTGGATACGGGGGGCCAGACATCATTAGCCTGCCGCCCACCCTGAGCAATCCATCTGAATCTTCAAATACGTTCAAGTTGGCGAATAGATCTCTCACTTTGCGATCAGATTTGTTGAAATAGTGTTGTTGCAACAACTTAATGCAGTAAAGGTTGGAGTTGGTGAACTCCTGTGCTGTTATGGGACCTTGTATGCGATGCTCGCTGCTTGAGAGACTGTTGGTTTTGAATCGGAGAACATATGCAAAGACCTTGATGAGGGTCTTATAAGATGAGAATCTTTCAGTCCAAACCACAAAGAAGTCATGTTTTGTAAAAAGAGTGATGGCAGGTGCCCTAAGTTCAGCTAGTGGCTCGGTGGGCAGAGGGACCGAGGGTAGTGGCCACTGGTCCTCGCGTTCAGCTAACCATGGTGGCCCTGACCACCACAGGTTATGTGACTTAAGTTGAGATGGGAATAGACCTCGGGAGCCACAGTCAGCTGGGTTGTGCTCCGAGCGAACATGAAGCCACCACTCAAGTTGGGTTATGTTTCTAATGCAGCAGACCCGATGAGCAACAAAGATTTTAAGTAAGTTCGGAGTGGTTCTCAGCCAGGCAAGAACGATGCTGGAATCAGTGAAAAAGTAATAATTCGTAATGCTGAAGTGCGCAAAGAATGGAGCAAGAGCAGCATAGAGTTGAGCAAGTAGGTTGGCACCACATAGCTCCAAACGGGGTATCGTCAGAATGGTTTTGCGTGGTGCAAGTTTTGTTTTGGCCTGAAGTAGAAACACCTTGTAGGAATGGCCATGGCAGACTCGCAGGTAGATGCATGCACAGTATCCTCTTTCACTGGCGTCACTAAACCCTACCACGTCATACTGAGCCGCTTATAGGTTTGCAAGTTGCGTGGTATGTGAATAGCTGAGAGGCAAGGCAATTCCATTGAAAAGTTTGACCAACCTTTTGCTATATTAGGCGGAACAGTGGCGTCCCAGTCAAGGTCGGAGCTCCACGTCTCTTGCAGGATTACCTTTGCTTGAAAAATTACAGGAGCTAAATACCCGAGGGGGTCATATATCCTTGCAATGGTAGAAAGTATAGAACGTTTGGTCATACATGGTTCAAATGGGATTGTGCTGTAGGAGAGGGAGTCTTCTTGTGGCCTCCATTGTGCTCCGAGAATTTTCAGGTGTTCGTTTGGCTGGAACGAAACTGGATTTGTGGAGGTGTCAGAGAGATATTCCAGAATCCTGAGGTCGTTGCTGCACCACTTGCTGAGGGCGAATCCACCCTTTGCAAGTAGGCTGATGAGTTGATTGCGAAGTTCCAGAGCCTGTTGTATGGTGCTTGCTCCGGTAGTGAGGACATCTACATACGAATCTTCCAGTAGAGCTCGTGATGCCATGGGATAAGTATGCCCTTCATCTTCAACAAGCTGGCGAATGACGCGATGACTAAGGAAGGATGAGCAGCTCATCCCATAGGTTACCGTTTTCAGCTCATACTCTTCAACAGGTGCATCATGGCTGAATCTCCACAGAATATGCTGATATTTTCTGTCTTCTGGTCTAACAGATATCTGTCGGTACATTTTGACGCAGTCGGCTGAGAAGACCACAGAATGGCGACGGAAGTTGAGAAGAACGAGGCAAATGGAGTTTTGCAGTTTGGGTCCGACACAAAGGTGATCATTGAGAGAACCGCAGTAGAGGTAAATTTATCAAGAGTGCCTACCTCTTCAATTTCCCAAAACTTATTCATAATCGTGTTGAGTTCGGAGGCTGCAGCAAAGCAAGATACAAGCGGTTGGTCATTGTAATCTACTTCGTGCCGACCAATAATGATGTGGCCGAAAATGGTGCTTAGAAGAGATGGCAATTTTGGGTAAGGGTTTATTGGGGCGCTGAGTAGAATTTCCATAAACATATCCGCTCCTAAGAGCATATCAATGGGCCCAGGGATCCAAAAGGAAGGATCAGCAAGTTGGAAATGAGCGTACTTTTGCCACAGGCTTGAGGGCAGAGGATTCTGGGGCAAAAATGAGGTAATCTGATTAACCACAACAGCCGAAATGTTGAGATGAGGGTGCGATGATGTCATAGGAGTGACCAAACAGCGAGTGCGCCCCATGGACGGTGCGAGGTTAGCTTGACCGACGCCGACGATGGGTTTTGAAAATGGCTCAATCTGCAATCCAAGTCGATCAACTAATGATTTTGTTACAAATGTAAGCTGACTGCCAGAATCAACTACTAAACGAAGATTTTGATAAACCCCATTTTTATCTCGGATTCGGGCTTGTGCGGTGCCCAGCAAAATTTCGTTGTTTTTGGAAGTGAGTGTGGTGAGGGCAAGGGAGTTGCCAGAGTTTGCAAAGGGTTTAGCCGAGGAAGGCTCCCCAGTATTATTTGGGGGTTGAGCAGTCAATGCATCGTGTAAGTCAGTATGATGACGCAATTTACAGACTCTGCATGAAAATTTTGAATGACATTTTCCGGTCGCATGGTAAGGATGCAGGCAGTTCAAGCAGCCTTGAAATGTTTTCAGCAGCTGAAGTCTACCTAATGCATCTGCAGAAGTAAAGCTAGGGCAAAGGTGTATAGCGTGGTTAGCTGAGCAAATAAAACAGTGAAATGACGCCTTCTTCAAGTTAGGAGAATTTTCGTCATTCGGAGGGGAGCCTTTATTAGACTCCATTTTAGAGTGTTGTTTCGAGGAGTTTTGTCGGGTAAAGAAAGATGACTTGGAATCTCGATTCTGATTGGGTTTAGGCTGAAACTTAGATGGGCTTTGTGGCTTAGCGGAAGACGTTTGAGGGGGCGACTTGTCTTCCGGAACCATCAATAAGGCTTGATGCCTCTCCTTTACAAATTTTAACAAAGTATCGTAAGTAGGGAATTCCATATCTGAAGTTTGAAGTTCAAAGGCTTCTCTGGTAGATGCGTCTAAATTCCTAATAGCTAGTTCAAACAAAATGTAGTCCGCAGCGTTCGGAATTTTCATGTTTTTCAGAGCAGAAACGTGCTCAGCTACATTCGATAGGAAATGTTGCAAACACTGGGCAGTTGACTTGTTTGAGGGCATTTTTGATGACAGAATTTGTTGCATATAATTTGAAGCTAATTTTCGCTTCTTATCATACTGCTGCAAAACCGCTGCCCAGGCCTGTTCATAATGATCTCCCTCAAGGGGTATGGATTTCACCACTGAGAGAGCGGGTTCAGATAGGAATCGAATTAAATAGTGGAATTTAGCAATAGGTGAGAGGTTATTGTCAGTGTGCACCATCGACTGAAAGGTGTCCCTAAAAAGGGGCCAGTCTGTCAGCTTCTGGCCACTGAACGTTGGAATTTCAAGTTTGGGAAGCTGTGCTTGGCGTGTGCCTAGCATACCCAAAGTTTGCTCCATAACAAGTGTACCATTCGGTCCCGAACCTGACGTTGTCGGTGGGGGCTCCAATGACTGGTAAATAATGTGAATTTCGAAATAATATTTTTTTACGGTGTCTATAGTGGCCTGCACGGAGCTATCAGGAAATTCCGGGAGAGATTCCTCGGCAGTGTGAAGGGCAGTTAATTGATCGACGAGATCCTCGAATTGTTTGTTGAATCCATTCAAAGTCCTGAACATCCCCTTGAACGTGGTTGCTTTAGAAGGGTCCTTGGTCAGCGCACGTCCAGCTTGAACAATGGATTGAATGTCCTTGGCAATGGTGGATAGTTTTTTAATCCAAATCTTGGACTGTTGATCAGGCTTGAGTGACGCCATAGTTATTTTGAAAACTGAATATTTAGGACGTGGGAAACCAAGAGGAAAAATTGGAATGTTGTGGCAATTACAAGGAATGAAAGATAATTTAGGTACCTACCACCTACCTACATACAAAGGTAGCAAAATCCGGCGATGTTTCAAGGAGAATTTATAGACATATAATATTACAATAGGTAGGCACAAGCTGAACGAAATTTAAATATTAAAATGCGTGCATAAAGGGCAAAATGTTCTAACAAAATATGTAAATGCAATGGGAATAAATTTGTATGCACAAAATCGGGCGTTGTAGAGCAAGAAGTTCACAATGGTTTGGCATAAAGGCGAATTATCCGGCTCGAAGTAACCAAACATGGATAGTTGAGTTGAAATTGGTTATGTTCAACTTCTCAAACATCAGCCTATCATCCATAGGTTATGCATTGAACGAAGGACCTTTAGCAAATTATCAGCGCTGCACAAGCAGGTAGCTGGTTTGTATTCTCCCCTGTTTTCAGAACTGGTAAATATGAGCCTTTCGGAATTGCGATAAGAACCACAAGAGAATTGAAAATTATGAGCACATGTTATATTTACAGAGGCCAAAATCAAAGTTGATGTAAAATAAAGGTACGCACTTGAAAAGTCAAATCATAAAAATAAAAAGCGCTTGTTGGGGCCCAGATGAAGTTGACGCTGTGCAGATCCGAAGGATGAGGAGACAAAATAGGTAGAAATGGTCAGACCTTACCCAATTAGTCCGTTGCAGGCGGGCTGCTCCTTGAAAGAGGTGTATAAATTGCCAAGGGGGAAGCAATTTCGCCAGAAATTCTGATAAGCGGCCGCTCAGTTGTCCGCAGATCGAAGTTAGTGGTTATTTCGCAATATTTGGATGCGAAACCAATATGAATGGTGTAAGCACAGTCGGAATTTGCGTGCTGCACGTGCAAATTAGGCAAAAAGTTTGGCAGAGGTTCGGCGTCGGCAAATCGTAGCAGGAAACTGAACTGATTCGGCTACCGGGTTGGAAGGCAGACGTCGGACGATATGGGCGATGACAGTGGGGGATGACGAGGTTTGCAGGCAACTGCTGTTTTGGTGCTGCGAGGATGCGGTCCAAGGGATTAATCTATGACCTACCTAATAGAAAGGCTCTGTTGAAATTTTCCCTGACTTCATCCAATCCTTTCCTGTGGTGATTTCCTGCGGTGACTTTCTTTGATGACCAGAGGGCCAGCGAAATCAATACCCGTGTTCAAGAAGGGTCTACATTCCTGAATGCGCACCGAGGGTAAGTCAGCCATGACTGGTTCCATAGGTTTTGCTTTCATTTTATAACATATTAAACACCTTCTTAAGCGTTGCCTCAAGAATTGGCGTAGGGATACAATCCAAAATCTGCGTTGCAAGAGAGCTTGCGTCAACCTTGGACCACCATGTAGAGTTATTTTGTGAAAATAATCGCAAAGTAAAGCAGCTAAATGTGATTCACGGGGCAATAAGAGCAGGTGCTTAGCGGCATAGGGGAGGGAGGATCGTTTCAATCTTCCGCCCGCCCTGAGGAAGTCCAACTCGTCGAGAAAAGGTGCTAGTTTCATCAAATTTGGCGAAACATTTAAATTTCTTTCAAGTTTGTCGATTTCTTGACCAGAGTGAAAGTGCTGGGTAGCCTTTACACAGACAGGGACCTTTACAGAGGTCCAATTACGGCATTTTGAGCAGATTTGCGCGCCTTGAAATTTCGGAGAGCACACAAAACGAGTGCAATAGTGCGCTGTAAACCATTCAAACTTGAGAATCGCTCGATAAGCACAATGAGATCAGGCTTTTTGGGAGTGGAAGCATAAAGCGTTTGTTTGACCAATTTTTTATGTTCAGAAATCGCCTCTTTTTCCCCATCTTCAAAAAATGGGAAGGTCCATGAATCGATAGGATCATAAGCAAAGCGTGGTCCTCTCTACCACAGTTCGCAATCTACAAAGCAGTCGGGTGTAACTCCGCGACTTGCACAGTCGCATGGGTTTTGCTTAGACGGAACATGTGCCCATTGACGTGGGTGCGTGTGATCCAAGACTTGCACAACACGATTTGCCACGTAGGTTTTCAATTTGTGCGGAGGTGTCCTAATCCATGACAGAACTACAGAAGAGTCCGTGAAGAGATGAATGGATGGAGAGTTCATCCTCTGACGCAGACTTTTCAGGGAGTGCAAAAGTCGAGCGAGCAAAACTGCTCCACACAGCTCCAGGCGAGGCACACTGACCGTCCTGAGGGGGGCCAATTTGCTCTTAGCTGTTAGCAAGTACATCTTCACGTTCCGGGGCGTTTCAACACGTGCGTAAATGACTGCAGCGTATCCTAGCGTGCTAGCGTCACTGAAACCGACTAATTGGCATGCGGAGTGGGTAACATCTAGTGGTATGTAGCGAGGGATTTTGATTTGGGAAAGCAAATGAAGTTGCCCATAAAATCGCTGCCATTGACGATCTATGTCGGACGGAAGTGGGTCATCCCATTCAATACCCTTCTGCCAGGTATGTTGCAGCAAAGTTTTAGCTGTGAATACAACGGGCGTCAACCAACCAAGAGGATCATAAATTCTTGCCAGTTGTGACGATAAACCTCTTTTGGTAGAAGCGGATTTAGTGAGAGAAACAACATAGGAGAAGAAGTCCCCAGCTGGTTCATATTGAAGGCCTAAGATCTTGATGCATTCATCATCATCGCTATCTCGAACGATCAAAGCGGCAGGTACCATATCAAGAATTTCTTGACGATTACTCGCCCATTTTCGGAGCGAAAAACCTCCTAAACTAAACAGATCAATTAATTCTTTCTGTAAAGTAGCGGCGAGTTCTACTGAGACGACACTGTGACAAACATTATCAACGAAGGTTTGATTAACAATGGCGTCAGAAGCTAATGGAAAGCGATCCCCTTCATCCTGGACCAACTGGACTAGCGTGCGTTGTGCCAAAAATGCGCTCGGTTTGACACCGAAGACCAACGTGTTGAGTTCATATTCAACCATTTCACCCTCAAGCTGCGGGCGATGGAACAGGTGCTGATATTTACGTTCATTGGTATGCACATTTATCTGTCTGTACATTTGGCGAAGATCACAGCATACAACTGAACCAAGGCGGAAATTAGTGAGAATCTCAGAAATATCCTTTTGTAATGTCGGACCCCGTAGTAGGGCGTCATTCAGACTAGCTGAGGCGGAATCAGGGCGAAAGGAAGCGTTAAAAACCGTGCGCACTTTGGTAGTAGTGCTACTATCTTTCAAAACACAATGGTGCGGGATTACATAGTCAGCGGGTTCTCGCGCGGGACTCATATTAGCCCAGTATATAGAGTACCCAAGAACGTTGTCAGCTCAAAAAAATTCCTCCAATAGATTTTTTTTTATAGGGTCGTTTGGTATGGTGAAACCAAATTCCTGACCTCGAAAGCCCGGTGCACTACTTTTAATGGGCGGAAAACCACGAAATTTTTGGCCTTTTTTCAGTTAATCGCTTATAATTTGAAAACTGTCCCTATTTTCTGAATAATCGTCCTGTAGTAAATTAAAGAAGACAAAATTGTGCGTCGATTAAAAAAATAATTTCCTAAATTGGCCCAATGGTTCAATTTCTATGGAAGTCCAAATAACAGGTAATTTCACCAACTTTACCAAAAACTGTATTTCACCCGTTTTCAATGAGCTGTAACTTTCCAACATCAAATTTGATCACTACCCCCCTCCTTAAGAGTTGTAGAGCATCAATCCACGAGTTCAAAAAACACAAATTTTTCGAAATGGACCAATTTTGATTTTTTTAAATATCTTAAAGCAAAATTGGGGAAAACCTGAAATTCACACTATCGGATTTTCGCACTTGCTTGATGTCTGTGAGTCCGGGAATCAATTCTTACTTCATTTTGAGGCTTAGTATGTCGTCTGAATGCATGCACAAATAAATTTGAAAGAATTTCATGCAAATTTTAAAACACTTTTTTTATTAATTACCTTGTCGTGGTGCCTTATTTTCTTGGTACCTACTGCTGGTTTCTTGTTCCTAACATTCTTAAAATATAATTTCAGCTGGTTCCTTCTTCCCTGCATATATTTTAATGCTTGAAGACCTCTTCCTAAACGCACTAGGTGTTTTACATTACTTGTATATATATATATGTAATGTCGAGGATGTCTTCGTCTACTAATTCGCCTTCCTCTCGTTCGGACGCCATGGGAATGTATAGAAAGCACGGAGATTGGAAGAATAAAGAGTTTACTTTTAAGACTGAAGTTAACTGTTCAAATAAAACTACTCGAATAAGCGTACTCCCCCTCGAGGCACCTTAAATCACTTTGATCTATTCGCTTCTTAATAATCAGACAATATCAGAAACTGAGACGAGTTTAAAACAAGGCGATGCGCGTTTGACTTCTCAATTACAACTGCGGAATGGGGTACAGGTACCATGAGCCTTTCCCTCACCCTTTTCCTATGTCTAGTTCCAACCTGTGCCTCGAGGGTTCTCTCGAGCAGCTAGTGACGACACCTAGGTGTTATTCGAGTTTAAGTTGAAAATGTATTTACAACGGTAATGCCAATTAATAGCTGTTAGTCATGTGGTCGGGTTCGTGGATAGTTCGTGGATAGTTCCATCACACGGCGATCCTGACATTGCTGCCGTCCTCGGGAGCACAGACTGAGTACCACCTAGGGACCAAACATAGCCCTGTAGTCTTAGACAAATGAGCCCGCTCCCGCCCCCACCAAGGAGGGGGAAAGCAGAGCAAATATACCAAAAGTTGGTCACATACATTCAATGTCAATCGTTTGAACCCGACAGACAAGGTTTGGCACAGAGGAGGGGGATGCGTTCAATTCTACAATGAACAAAGAAGGCGCGCTGAGATATGCATCAAATTAACCAACATAGGTCGCTATTGCCAGGGTAGAACCAGAGGCGAGTCCAGTGGCTGAGGAACTGAGGTCAAGGTAAAGCCAGAGGCGAGGCCAGTGGCGGAGGAACTGGAGGAACATGAAGAAAAAAAGAATAGTCCCGAACCTACTTGGACTTGACAGTTACCCTATCAGAAAAGAAGTAACTGCATGACGAAGTCAGTGCAAAGGGCAGGACGAAGACGGAGGGTCCTACCATGACAAAGAGCATCGCAGGGGCGCCAAGCAAGCTAGGGACGTAGGAATTGCAGTATATCATCCAATACGAACAAACAGGAAGGGTCCCGAACCTTCTTGGGCTCGACAGTTACCCTATCAGAAAAGAAGTAACTGCATGACGAAGTCAGTGCAAAGGGTAGGACAAAGACGGAGGGCCCTACCAAGACAAAGAACATCGCGGGGGTGCCAAGAAAGCTAGGGATCCCGACCAAATTTCGAAGTCAGAAAATAGAGAAACTAGAAAAAATATAGTAAATTTAAAAAAGATAGGAAACAAAAAAACTTGATTACAACCAGCCTCTCAGGCTGAAGTCATAATAGACCGGGCCCGTCCACAGTCCAATTGGGACACACAGTCCATAGTCTAAGGTGGGATAGTCCACAAACGCAATAACATTATTGCCAACCAAAATTCACTGTGAGAGGTCTTCGACATCAGGGACAGGTTCAAGGGAAGGAGCTTTGCGCAAACGTTCATGAGGATATTTCAAGTGTTTCCCCCCAGAAACAGACTGCAACTTATAGCGGTCATTTGGTAAAACTTTCACAACTTTATAGGGTCCCCGGTAGGTATCATTCAGTTTGACTCGATTCCTCGCCTCCGTCTGTGCAAAAACCAAATCATTTTCTTGAAAGCGTTTGACTGCCAATTTTCCTTTATCAAAACGGGTTTTACTAATTTGAGCTTGTTTCCCAATCAAATGGGTAGCAGAGTCTCGCAGTTCTTGGAGGCTAGTGGATGGTTGTTCAATGAGATGATCAGTCACAGAAATAAGTTGAAGAGGTCTGGAAACTCTTCCAAACATCAATTGCATGGGAGAAATCTTAGTGACACTATGTGGTGTTGTGTTCAGTGCTAGCTGGATTTGCCCTATACTGGATTGCCAAGTTCTATGTTCGTCGGTTTCAGCAGCAGTAAGCATGTTACGTAAGGTACCCATAAGACGCTCGACCTGGCCATTGGCTCGCGATGCTCCCGTAGCAACGAAATGGAGATCTATTTGATGTGCCACACAAAAATCATGGAACTCTTTTGCCGTAAAGTTAGTACCTTGATCGCAAATAATTCGTTGAGGGGGTCCAAATAAATGTATAACAAAGGTTAGTGACTGGACTGCACTGCTAGCATCCAAGGAACGAGTATGTCGTAACACACAGTACTTAGTGAATGCGTCTATAAAAACATAAAGATATTCTTTGGAATCCTTCTTTCCGCTCAATTTCCCAGAGGCATCTAAGTGAAGGGTATGCCACGGTTCTGAAACCTTAGGAATTGGATGGAGTTCAATTTGGCGAGGGCCAGAATCCGATTTTGAAGTTTTACAGACAAGACAATTTTCTACAAATTTTCGCACATATTTGGCCATATGTTCAAACCAATAGTGTTGGTACAGTGCTTCTAGAGTCTTTTCGTATCCAAGATGGAAAAGAGACTCGTGAACATTATTTACGATGGCAGAACGAAGGGAATGAGGAACAATGGGAAGATACCTAGTCCGGGTGTGTCGTTGTACCTTCCTGCATAGAATCCCAGCATGGGTTTCGTAGGTATTTTGAATTTCAGGGTCTAGTTCATCTGAATTTAATTTGGAAACAATGTCAGAAATGAATGGGTCATTCTGCTGAGCAGCCATAAGCCAGTCAGTTGAAATAGCAGTCAATTCCACGCGTTTATTATTAGTAGAAGTATCGACGCATTGGTTCATATTACGATGTTTTCCATGGGGTCGAATTTTTTGTGATTGAGAATGAACTGACGAGGTTTGCACTACTATGGAATTTTCGCCAGAGTTTTCAATGATTGGTTCAGAATGAGGAATATTTACATTAGCATCATCAACGGGGTTTCTACTGAGAAAATCAACGTGATTCATACGAGATGATCGCCTATATTGAATTTTGAAATCAAAACTCTGCAAGAAGGACCACCATCTTTGAACTCGTGGTATTAAATCTTTTTTATCTTGAGTGGCTCGAAGAGAGGCACAGTCTGTTATGACAGTAAACGGATAACTTTGTAAGTAATTGTGAAAGTGTTTTATGGCATACACTACTGCTAGCGTCTCAAGCTCGTAGGAATGATATCTTGATTCAGGTGGAGTTGTTCTTTTGCTGTAATATGCTACTGGTTTTGGTTGCTTATTGACAATGTTGATTAAAATTGCTCCAAAACCCAGAGAACTCGCATCGGTATGCAGTTCGATAGGATTTGAAGGATTAAAAATAGTCAAAATGGGTTCAGATGTAAGCAAGTTAATGAGATGTTGTCGAACTGTCTCAAGATCATCATTCCATGGAATAGGCCGATTTTTACAGTCGTCTGAATGATCATCAGTCTTACGGGTTAACTTAAACAAGGGTGTTGCGAGCTGTGCAAAATTTTGTATAAAATGGCGAAAATAGGAAGCCAGTCCTAAAAATTGGCGAAGTGCACGCAAATTAGTGGGAGGATGTAACCTTGTGAGAGCTTCTACTTTGGCTTTATTGGGTCGTAGTTCTCCTTTCTCTATCTCATACCCTAAGCACTTAATTTTTTGTACAACAAAAGAACATTTTGAAATGTTGAAGGAGAATCCAGCTGTAGTCAAGACCTTCAGAACATGGTCCAAACGTTGCAACGACTCAGATGGAGAACTCGCTGATATTAACAAGTCATCCATGTAGCATGTGACATAATCATGAGCCAAATCCCCTAATGCTGTCATGATAGCACGTTGATAGACGCTGGGTCCATTTCGGACTCCAAATGGTAATACCAGAAATTCCCACTGCCCATCCGGAGTAATAAAGGATAACTTTTCGATGGATCCTTCTTCAACCGGAATTTGATAGAATCCACTGGCTGCATCTAGGATAGTGAAATATTTGGCGCCACTCAGGCGGGCAATTTGATCAGTTATCAATGGTAATGGGTACCTATCTGGGAGAGTATTAGAATTTAAAATTCTAAAATCAACCGTCATCCTGAAACCTCCTGTCTTTTTTGGGACAAGAAGAATAGGACTGGCAAAAGGAGATGAACTTGGCCGAATTACTTTAGCATCTTCAAGTTCCTTCAAATGTTGTCGCACAATTTCTCGTTGTACTGGGCTAAGCTTGTAAGGGCGGCGGTGTACAATTTTGTTTGGGTCAATGAGGCGAATTTTAAATGTTCCAGTAGTGACCCTTGTGGTTGGAATTCCAGTAATAAAAAATTTAGTATATTTCTGTAAAATTGTGAAAAGTTCAGATGTTTGGTTATCAGGGAGGTCTGTATGAACTGAATCGAAATTTATAGGCAAAACATGGCAAATGTCTGTTGGAGTGGCTGCGTGTGGAATTAAATCAATGAGTGGATTATTAGCATTTTGACCACCTAATATCTCACTGAACAACACAACCTCACCCTCTGTACACTGATCAAGAGAGTCTTGGTCTCTTGAACTATCACAAAATTCATTATTTAAATTGCAAGGACTAGCGGTACCAGAACGCAAATCTCCCTCGTTCAATAGTGGGTTAGACTCAACTTCTAAACAAACTTGTTTGGGTTCTAATTGGTTTGATGTGTCACAGGGGCTGGCAGGGCCCAGCAATTTACTGTTATCGGTAGTTGACAAAAGAGGAGGCTCGTCCTTCCTCAGCATGCACGAAGACGAAGAAATCACCATATAAAAATTTGGCATCAGAATTTCTCGCCCCAAAACTATGGGCACCGGCAAAGTACAATCTGCCACAATGTGGAACAACACAAAGATGTCATGACCGTTGATGCTTATCAAAACCTGTTTTTGACATTGAGAGAGGGTTACTGCTGACCCTAATCCATGCAAATGGACAAGATTATTAAAGGTAGTACCTTGGAATTTATCGCTAATGGACATGCGAAGGAGAGAGCATTCTGATCCTGAATCAAAACAGTATTTAAGTACATCACCTCGGTAAGTAAAGGTGCCTTCTGGATTGGCCACACATAGGCCGACCTGCTTCTCAGTTGGCCTGGACATCTGATTCCTGTTCTCTCCAGCTGTTGGGTTGAAGGGCTGCTTCTTCTTGGGACAGTTGGGTGCTATGTGGCCTTTTTGATTACAGGCATAGCATGTCTTCATGGTGTCAGCAGATTGCTTGAGTGGCTGTTGTGAAGAGCTAGTGCCAGGGGTTGACAATTGACACTCATAAGTTTTATGTCCAGTTCGTCGGCATCTTCCACAACGAGGAGTAAAATCTTGATTAGACTGGTAATTATTGGCTCGATTTTTCTTAGAAAGGCTCGAGTCAACATCATTGTTGTCATGTGGCCGTTTGAAAGACAACGCCCTCAATTCCTGAAGTAGTCTTGTGCGGTCTCCAATACTAGTAGTATAGCAGAGATGACGAGCTCGTGGATCGGTTTGAGCAATTTGGGTAAGTGCCACTGATACAGCAATTTGTTCTACTGAGGATTGGGAGAACCGAGATATAAATTGGTTGATCGTTCTTGACGCAAACGTGGCATAATTTTCTGACTCGCGAGGTTTAGCTTGAAAGCATTGGAGCATAAAACCTGCAGGGGTTAGTGAGACGTCGTATTGGTTGAGAAAAAGGGATCTGAATTCGCTCCAATTAATTTCAGGGTGAACAATGGTAGTGAACCAATCAGCGGCTTCTTCTTTCAAAGCTTTACTTAAGGCAACAATCAAAACTCTCCCCTGTTGATCTTCAGGTGATAAGCAGCATTCAACCGTATTGCACCAAGCTTTTGGTTCAACTTGCTTGTTATTTGGGTTGAATTCGGGAAGCGTTAGTACGACTCTGTGATTTTGACTTGACATTCCGCTATGTAGCGTTGTAAACCTGTCAACCATCGCTCTCATGACGCTTGCTTGTTCCAATAGCAAGTCGTGTAGAGGGGATGACGTGCTGGGTGCTGGGGCCTCGTCGGTTCCAGAAGGGAGCACGGGTGGCGGGGGGGAAGAAACTGAAGTTTGCCGAGCGCCCTTCGAGTATTGTCGTCGTGAAGGTTCGGCAAATGGACCTTCGGAAATACGTCCTTGGGCCCGTCCGGCACCTCCCCCAGAGAATTCTTCCCTTCGCCCGAAGTAGGGAAACTGCGTAGAACGACGACCGAACCGAGGGCTTCCAAACTCACCACGCACGTGACGACCCGAAAAATTTCCGTCGAACTCCCGATTTTCGTTCCGATTGTTCACAAATCCGACACTTGGATTTTCGGATCCCACTTCTGATGTAATGTCGAGGATGTCTTCGTCTACTAATTCGCCTTCCTCTCGTTCGGACGCCATGGGAATGTATAGAAAGCACGGAGATTGGAAGAATAAAGAGTTTACTTTTAAGACTGAAGTTAACTGTTCAAATAAAACTACTCGAATAAGCGTACTCCCCCTCGAGGCACCTTAAATCACTTTGATCTATTCGCTTCTTAATAATCAGACAATATCAGAAACTGAGACGAGTTTAAAACAAGGCGATGCGCGTTTGACTTCTCAATTACAACTGCGGAATGGGGTACAGGTACCATGAGCCTTTCCCTCACCCTTTTCCTATGTCTAGTTCCAACCTGTGCCTCGAGGGTTCTCTCGAGCAGCTAGTGACGACACCTAGGTGTTATTCGAGTTTAAGTTGAAAATGTATTTACAACGGTAATGCCAATTAATAGCTGTTAGTCATGTGGTCGGGTTCGTGGATAGTTCGTGGATAGTTCCATCACATATATATATATATATATATATATATATATATATATATATATATATATATATATATATATATATATATATATATATATATAAGTTATCGGGAAGGACATTTTTGAGGAAGAGTACTAATAAACAAATAATTTTATTGACAATTTCAAGTCAGTCAATACAAATAATTTTACTGACAGTTTCAAGGAATGTTCACAATTATGAATATAATGCATGATAATTATTCCAAGATGACTGGAAATATTTACAATTTAACCCGTTTTGAGGCTCCTCTTCCTGAGGCAGGTCTGCATTATTTGCTTCCTCAGCGTCATCGTCGGTTTCTTCCCCGTCCCCAAGTTCTTCTACAGGCTCATCCTCATTTTCGTCTCCCTCCTCACCAAGGTCGCCGTGCATTTGCAAGTCAAGCTCTATGGTTAGAGCATTGGTTCAAAATCTCCCCAAACAGCTCTTGCAAACAGTGTTGCACTAGAGGCCTGACTTGCGGCAAGTGCCATGCTCTGTTGCACCCGTGTTTGCAGCTGCAGAACACTAATTTCAGAAGCTGGGGAGCAGGTTCTTGCAACATGAAAACGGGAGTGAGTCCGAGGCTCTCCCGCCTCCATCCCCATTCAAGTGGGCCCAATGAGTTTCCCAACCACCACTGAACCTGGAGAAACACTGTAGCTGTGTTGGTTTGTAGCGTCAAGTGTTGGAGGTAGTCGGGGCAGGGTGAACTTTGCCTTCGTTGCCATTTTTACAAATAGCTCATACCTCAGCTCAAGAACGAAAGATTCTTCAAGGTGTTTTTTCAACATCTAAATGAGGCGGCTCTTATTTGTTTCATTTCCCAAGAACTTCTCCTAGGAAACAGCCGGGACTACACTCTCATCAAACACTATATATCGGCTGAAGTCTTGTCTTTTGAACGCCGAGCCCTTTCTGAGCTTTTAGTGCCTCGCTGATTCGCCTCACTTGGGTATCCATCAAGCACAACAATCAGTGTTGATCCGCAGTGCCTGTTGACGAAGTTGACATACTTTCTGCATATGATACCAAAAGATTCGTATTTGTCCCACAAAACTTTGTGCAGGAGAAATCCTCCATCCACAAAAACCATTCTATCTTGCAAGCCTGTGGGAACAGCTGCTGGCTTGAAAGCCTTGTAGAGCAGAGATTCGGTTCCCTTTCGTAATCCGTCTTCACTGACTAATGATAATGGATACGGCGCCAGTTCATGGGTGAAGTAGGTAGAGCTGCAGATCGTTTCAACTTGAGGCTTTGGAAATTTTGGCCATTCACGTTGTTCATACAAGCCTTGCCTACTTTGTGGGCTGAATGGCAATTCACCTGCTCTCCACCTACAACTCCACTGCTTATTGACATGATCATTTCACTTTCCGGAAATGGTGGATGCTGGTGGAATGCTGCTGGAGGGATGGTGATCATATCCCTTCTTATTCCAACGCTACGAAGCAAGTCCCTTTTCATCGAAGATCATTGAAGTTGTGTGGGATTTTCGTCAGGCAGAAAGTAGGTATTGTGGATGGTCAACTTTCATATTTTAGTAATAAAATCCAATTTATTCGTTATGTATCTGCCTACATGAATAACCCAATGCGTTTAGACATTATCCAGCTCTTCAATGATTAGAATATCTGTTGGGAACAAGAAACGAGCAGTACCAAGACGAAGCATAATGAAAAATTTTGATTTTAAAATGTTCATGAAATTCTTTCAAATTTATTTCTGCATGCATTCTGACGGCATACCTACCTAAGCCTCGAAGTGAAGTAAGAATGGATTCCCGGACTCACAGACATCTAACAAGTGCGAAAATCCAGTAGTGTGAATTTAAGGTTTTCCCCAATTACGCTTTAAGAGTTAACAAAAATCAAAATTGGTGTTTTTTGAACTAACGGATTGATGCTCTACAACTTTTAATGAAGGGGGGTATTGATAAAATTTGATGTTGGAAAGTTACAACTCATTGAAAACGGGTGAAACCCAGTTTTTGGTGAAGTTGGTAAAATTAGCTGTTTGTTGGACTTCCTTAGAAATTGAACCATTGGGCCAATTTAGGAAATTATTTTTTTAATCGACGCACAATTCTGTCATCTTTAATTTACTATAGGACGATTATTGAGAAAATAAGGACAGTTTTCAAATTATAAGCGAAAAACTGAAAAAAGGCCGAACATTTCGTGGTTTTCCGCCCACCAAAAGTAGTGCACCGGGCTTTCGAGGTCAGGAATTCGGTTTCACCATACCCACACCATACCAAACGACCCTATTAAAAAAAAAACTATTGGAGAAATTTTTTTGAGGTAAAATCCTCTATCTCTCATCACCAGAAGGAATGGGTCCGCCTATGACCCAGCCAAATATGGTGTTGATGGCAGCGGGCTCACCCTTGATAATATCGAAGGGTTCTACCAGAATACTGGTATAAAGGTCGGCTCCCAGCAAGAATTCCACAGCTGATCTCTTGTGGAACGCTGGATCGGCAAGCTTGAGATGTTTGAATTTGCGGAAAATGCTTTCATCTTCAGAAAAATTTGGTTGAGGTGCGGAGATGTGTGCCAAAATTTGAGCTTTGGTAAACAACAGATCTTTTGGCGAGCGGGTGGACAATATTGAGCAAGTCACAGTGCCCCTGAAAAAGAGTGGTTGACAATTTGCAACACCAACCACACCTAGTGTACTATGCACCCTGGGTAACCCTAACCGCTGCACACACGATTCCGATATCAAACTTAATTGGGACCCACTGTCAAGAATTGCTTTCACTGGGCGTGGCGTACCAGTTTTATCCCTGATGTGTATTATTGCCGTACATAGTAATACACCTTTGCGAGTATTGGGCGCATCTACACTACAAGTAAGTGAGGAGCGCGTAGCACGAGCGTTACAAGACGATTCGATAGGTTGGAGTGGACTGTATTGAGCGTCTGGACTATTATTTTGTACATGATCATGCGATCGAGGCGGAAAATGCAATAAGGTGTGATGAGTACTAGCTTTACACTCAGTGCATGAAGCGGTAGATCGGCATTCGGACCTCTTGTGAAATCCCAAACACCCATAACATAAATTATTTTGCTTGACAAAGGCAAAGCGTTCAGAAACATTCAATTTTTTAAATTCCATGCAAGCGTACAATTTGTGATGTTCATTGCATCTTGGACATTTAGAAGAATCCCTTTTATTTTTAGCATCGGTTGTTGTCATCAAACTTGTTTTAGATTGGTATTTTTTGAGCGGTTTTTCATATTGTTTATTTTTAGCGAATTTTCAAAGAAAATGAAGCTATTGCAATGGCTTCGAAATTTAAATAATATAAATTTTTGGAAATTTTCTTCATAGAAATCCGTTTCAGACCATTCTAAAACGATTCCTGAAATTTAACACTTTTTTATATGTATATATATATTTATATATATATATGTGTCACTCCAGACGATAACTCTCGATAGAATTGAGATAAACAGCTCAAATTTGCACAACAAATCTATCTTGGCAATCGAAAGGCTAAGTTCGAAGATGGGCGAAATTGGCCTACTCTAAGGAGGGTTTTGGCGCATTTAAAGTGCGCAAAAATTACCCAAAAATCCCCAAAATGTTATTTTCCAACAAGTGACCCCTCATTTTAAAGGTTTTTGCACGCTGAACACGATGGTGGAATCGGATTTTAGATATCTTGATCCGTTCTCAAATTAGAGCATTTAAAGTGCGCAAAAATTACCCAAAAATCCCCAAAATGTTATTTTCTAACAAGTGACCCCTCATTTTAAAGGTTTTTGTACGCTGAACACGATGGTGAAATCAGAATTGCGATATCTCATTCCGTTCTCAAACTGGAGCACTTTGAAGATTAAGGAACGTGGTTATTTCTTCGAAAATTCGCTCTTATAGCCATGCTGCATGACTGTGGTTTTTTTATCGCGTATTCGTAATCTACGTGAAATTCTATCTACGATCGACCCGCGGTCGACCATAGCGCATCCATGGGCCCCTCCATGGTCGAATCCCGAATTGCTCAACGGATATCGACCAAATTTGGCACGAATATCCAGTAGGCTCCCAAGTTGTGCAACGTCGCATTTTTAATTCCCTGACCATAGCGGAACTATGGTCGACCATGGTCAACTTCGTTAATTGAAATGGTAACCCCTATTTTTTATCGCGTATTCGTAATCTACGTGAAATTCTATCTACGATCGACCCTTCGGACTACCCCCGCGGTCGACCTTAGCGCATCCATGGGCCCCTCCATGGTCGAATCCCGAATTGCTCAACGGATATCGACCAAATTTGGCACCAATATCCGGTAGCCTCCCAAGTTGAACGTAGGCGCATTTTTAATTCCCTGACCATAGCGGAAATATGGTCGACCATGGTCAACTCCTGAATGGCTTGACGGATTTTGATAAAATTGGGCACAAATACCCGGTAGGGTATGGGATTTTTCCGTCGTTTGTTGGTTCCACGATACTGCGTACAGCAAATCTCGGATAGCGAGTGAAGCGAGCGGTCAGGCTAGTTATGTATAATGGACGTAATGTATTATGGAAGTCATGTTATGTATAATATGTATATTTCATGTAATGTTATGTAATGTTATGTTATGTAATGTAATGTTATGTAATATGTATATTTAACGTTATGTAATGTTATGAAATGTAATGTAATGTAATGTTATGTTATTTTGCTTCCGAGTCTGTTCTATTTTATAATGGGTCACTCTGATTGTGACGAGGAAGCTCCTGTGCCATCACCTTGTCAGTGTATTTGATGTTGCACACATATAGAAGGAAAGGTTGGGCACCAATGATACAATTAGAGAGGTCTCTAATAACAGTGACAGACGACCGTGATTTTTCATACCGTTTTAGCGAATTTTCAAAGAAAATGAAGCTATTGCAATGGCTTCGAAATTTAAATAATATAAATTTTTGGAAATTTTCTTCATAGAAATCCGTTTCAGACCATTCTAAAACGATTCCTGAAATTTAACACTTTTTTATATGTATATATATATTTATATATATATGTGTCACTCCAGACGATAACTCTCGATAGAATTGAGATAAACAGCTCAAATTTGCACAAAAAATCTATCTTGGCAATCGAAAGGCTAAGTTCGAAGATGGGCGAAATTGGCCTACTCTAAGGAGGGTTTTGGCGCATTTAAAGTGCGCAAAAATTACCCAAAAATCCCCAAAATGTTATTTTCTAACAAGTGACCCCTCATTTTAAAGGGTTTTGCACGCTGAACACGATGGTGAAATCGGATTTTAGATATCTAAATCCGTTCTTAAATTAGAGCATTTAAAGTGCGCAAAAATTACCCAAAACTAGGATAATCTTTAAACTCTTCCCCCCCCCCCCCCACCCCCTTAGAGTGGTCAGCGTAGCACCCACATGTTCTTCCAAGTGATCCTTCCAGAAACCACATCCTTCCTTCATAGTTTATTTCAAGATTGAGCCTGCATGAAAAACAACCTGCACTTAAAGCACTCATGATTTTCTATAACAACTCCTTTACCTACTGCACTCTCTTGAGTAGGTAAGTCAAAAGTCCTAACTACCCTATCCTACCTAATATGAACCCACAGCGATCAAATAAATAAGCACTTAGTACAATTACGTAATAAACAAACGGTAGAATCAGGATGGACAAAACGTACAAATTAAAATAAATACGAAGAGAATATACATAGAAAACCAAATTTTAGACCGAAGTTTTCCTTTATTCAAAACCATAGCCATTAATTCGAATATTTCTTTGAAAATTCGCTCATTAAGTCATGCTGCGTGACTGGTTTCTTATTGTATTTTTCCGAAGTCTTATGAAGCGCATCGGGGGCTAATTCTGTAATTCGTATCTGATCTTGAACGTATCTTACAAGATCGTCAAATTTGGGCGTGACGGTAGAAGAGTAGGTACCTATTTTCAAATTCGAGGCGCATAACCTCAGGTAGAACTCTTATCCCGATTTGCATAACGAAGAAATCGGGCATTTCCAATCCTTTTAGTGCACTAGTACTGGTACTGAAAACATCAATAAATTTACACAAGGCGGCATGCGAATTTGTGGGCATTGGTTTGAATGACAATATTTTGTTGATGGCGTTGGCACCTAAGAGTCTAACATTCTGAAATCGAGTAGTTAGAGTTTCGTATGCGATTAAATAATAATTATTGTCATGGGCCCCTCCGGGAACCACTCCACCCTAAAAGTTAAGTTCTCGCTAACATTGTCCGCAAACTTTAGTACCCGTGAATAAACAGTACGAGTGGGGAGACAGGTCGCAGGACCCGAGTGCACAACCTGGCCAGAGGTTGGAGGGAGAAGGCCTACCTGGCTATAAAAACTCGAATCCCCTGCGCCCTTCTGGTCATTCGACACTTCCTCTAGCTTGCTCTCTCTCTTCCTACCTTGCTCCCTCCTTATACACCTAAAAGAACCTAGATGACGGTGGTGGTCAGCCCATAACCGCCTGGGCACACCTCCCAAAAAGATTCCAGATGTCGGTGGTGATCCGCTCATAACCGCCTGGACACAACTTCCAAAAAGATCCTAGATGTCGGTGGTGATTCGCTCATAACCGCCTGGGCACTTCCCTCACACCACCGTGATGCCTATTTTAAATTCATCACAGTGGTGAACCCGATGTTCACTCAACCTTCCTCCTTCTTCCCTCAAGTGTCAAACCCAGTCCAGTCACATTTTAAATTCAGTCAATTGAGTCAAATGTCAAATTCAAATTCCAAATTCAGTTCAGTTTAACTTCACAGTTTCAAGTGCCCACTCGCCCGGAGACCACAACCCTCTCGCTCCTCCGCTCGGCCGCACCACCTCTTCCGATTTTGCGAATTTCAAATTTGATATTTTAAATTGAAAATTTCGAATTTCAAGTTTCAGTTTGACATACCTGGACCATGGACCCGGACGCTCAATCGCCTCCGCTCCTCCGGCCTGCCACACTGCAGCCCCCCGCCACCCCGGCGTCGGACGAGGCGACCACAGTCGCCAACCCATTCTCCTCCCTATCACCGCCCGGAGCCGCCGACGTCATGACCGCCTCTGCATCATTCCCTCTCTCATTACCGCCCTTCTATTCTCACGACCCAGCTCTGTGGTTTTTCCAGGTTGACGCAGCGTTCTCGGCCGCCGGCATCCGCAGCCAGAAAACCCGCTACTCCCGCATCATCTCCCTGCTACCGTACGACATCCTCCTGCAGACGTCGGACATCTCCCGACGTATGACGACCTCCGCGGCCGCCTCATCTCACTATAACAGCCGTCCAAGATCGCACGAGTCGCCGCCCTATCGCAACCGCAACAACTCGGCGATATGAAGCCCTCCCACCTCTTCCGACGCCTGCCACATCAGCTGCAGGGGATTATGACCGCCGACATTGCCCGGACCTTCTGGCTGCGCGCGCTTCCCCACCCCATCCAGATGGCACTGGCCAGCCACCTCGACAGCCCGGACGAGGCCCTCCTCCGCCTTGCGGATACGGTATACGAACTCGCCGCATCCGCCTGCATCAGCAAAGTACGCACCCCCCGCACCGCACCTTCCCATCGACAGCGCGACGCCTCCTCCGACCACCGGCGCCCCCTCTCCACGGACCGCCGTCGCAACCCCTCCACGGAGCGCCGTCAACCCCCCTCCACGGACCGCCAGCGCCAGGCCTCCTCCGAACGCCGTTCCGCCCCTCCCCAGGACCAACGGCGGGGAAATTCGCCAGCCCGGCCTACCCCCACCAAAACAACCCGCCGCAACAGACCAGCCTACCTCCCCGCCGATCCCCCCCACCGATGTTTCTATCATGTGAACTTCGGTGGGGAGGCCCGCAAGTGCCAACCCCCCTGCTCCTTCGCCTCCAGGCAGGGAAACGCCGACGCCCACCGATAAACCCGGCGGGCCCCCCTCCTCGCCGACACGGGGGGACCCCCACCATCCCCCCCCCCCCCCCCACCACGGCCCGCATCTACGCCGCCACCACTACAAGCACTCCCCACCCCTCCTACACCGCCGCCACGGCCGCCAACCTCTCGGCCGCGCCTCGCTGCGCCGCCGAAACCCCCTCCCGGACGTCTCCTGCTTCCCCACCACGGAACGGCCCCTCTAACGCCGCCACCACGGCCGCCAACCACAACGCCGCGCCCCACTGCGCCGCCGCAACCCCCACCCCGACAACGCCCCCCCCCCCCCCCCCGAGGAGCGGCAAGCAACCCCGCGTCTCCTTTGCGGGAGACGCCTCCCCACCACCGCCACAACAACTCACCCCCTCCACCACTGCTGCCACCCCCGACACCGAGGACCTACGCTGAGGTTGCCCGAAAACCCCACTCCCCCGCTCCGACAGCCGCCATCTTACCGCACGCCGCCCCTGCCCACCAGCGCCTATTTGTTAAGTGCCAGCACACAAATATCCCCTTCCTCATAGACACAGTGGCTGCGCTCTCAATATTCCCTAACTCCCTCCTCCATCGTCAGGCGCGCTGCAGCCGCCAAACACTCTATGCCGCCAACGGCACCACCATCCCCTCGTATGGTAATTACCACTCCTCAATCCGTCTAAACGGGCTCACCTACGAGTGGATCTTTACCGTGGCGGACGTAGAGAAGGCCATCCTGGGGGCCGATTTTCTCGCATACTTCGGCCTCCAGGTGGACGTCAAGCAAGCGCGCCTGACCGACCCGTCCTCCGCCAAGCCCATCCCGGGGTATATACACGCCGTTTACGAACCCCCCAACAGATTCACAGCCCTACTCCACAACTACCGCCCCCAGCGCCGCCCCTCAGCCCACATCTCAACCATCCAACACTATATCGAAACCTCTGGCCCCCCGATAACCGCCAAAGCCCGCCGCCTCCACCCGCTACAACTAACGCAGGCCCGCCAACATTTTGATCGGCTAATAGCGGACGGGATCATCCACCCCTCCAAATCCCCTTGGGCTTCGCCCCTGCACATTGTGCAAAAGCCTAATGGGGACATCCTCTCCTGCGGCGACTATCGCCGCCTCAATTCGAAAACAACCCCCGACCTATACAACGTCCCCCACCTCCGGGACTTTTCGTCCCACCTCCACAACATGAAAGTCTTCTCCACACTCGATATCGCACGAGCGTTTCATCACATAAATATCCACCCCCCCGACATACCGAAGACGGCCATCATCACCCCATTTGGCCTCTTCGAGTACGTGAAAATGGGATTCGGCCTCAGAAACGCTGCCCAAACGTGGCAGCGTTACATGGATAATATTTTGCGCGGCCTCCCCTTTGTATATTGTTTCCTAGACGATATACTAGTCGTCTCTCGCACACCAGAGGAACATCTCAAACACCTGCGCCAAATTTTGGACATCTTCGCCGCCGAAGGACTCCAAATAAACACCGACAAGTGCGTACTGGCTCAACCTTCAGTACGCTGCCTCGGGCACCTCGTCTCGGCCGACGGAATCAAGCCTCTACCCGACAAAGTTCAAGCAATCACCGACTTTCCCCAGCCCCGTACCGTCACGGAACTCCGCCGTTTTTTAGGTATGCTAAATTTTTACCGCCGCCACATAAAACACTCCGCCCAACACCAACAACCCCTCATAAATTCCATACCCCAACCAGCCAAAAAAAATGACAACCGCCCCATCACTTGGTCCCCCGAACTAACAGCCGCCTTTCAAACTTGCAAACAAGACTTAGTAGCCACCGCTCTACTGGCCCACCCCGACCCCCACGCCCCCCTCTCCATCACCACAGACGCATCCGACTGGGCAATCGGGGCAGTACTCCATCAGCACACCGGCGCCACCCCCCAACCCCTTGGGTTTTTCTCTAAAACCCTTTCCCCCACACAAAAGAACTACTCTACGTTCGACAGAGAGCTCCTCCCCATCCACGAAGCCATAAAACACTTCCGTGACTTCGTGGAGGGCAGGCAGTTCTCTGTCGTCACGGACCACAAGCCCCTCACCCACGCCCTCCTCCAGAGTCGCAAATCCGCCTCGCCTCGTCGCCTCCGGCAACTCGAATTTATCGGACAGTTCACGTCCGATATTCGTTACTTGCCGGGGGCCGACAACTGCGTGGCGGACGTGCATTCCCGCCCCACTCCCGCGCCGGTGGCGGAGCTACTGCCCTTTCCCTCCCCACAAATCCTCAAATCCCACCAACAACCCAACTCCGACCCGACCCTCTCCAACCCCATCTCCGCCTCCAAACTCCAACAGCTGCCACCCCTTGAGCTCTGGTGTGACGTAACGGCCGACTCACCGCGCCCTTACGTCCCACCCGACCTCAGGCGGCAACTCTTCCTACATTACCACTCCCTCCATCATCCCGACATCTGGGCGAGCCAGGACCTCATAAAAAAACGGTACTTCTGGCCCCACATGAACACAGATATTCGTAACTGGGTTCTAGGGTGCCAGAGGTGCCAAACATATAAGGTCTTGGCTCACCCCCATGTACCTCCTCAGCCCATACCCGACTCCCTCCCGTGGGAACACGTCCATCTCGATCTCATCGGCCCCCTTCCCCCCTCTGAGGGGAAGAAATACTGCCTCACCATGATCGACCGTGCAACAAATTGGGTGGAGTGCATTCCACTCACCCATATTAGTCCCGCACAAAACGCATTTAAAGACCCCCTCCGCTTACCGGCTGACATTTTTCCCACACATCACAACCCGTCAATTAACAGGGAACCGCTACACAACACAACACCCATAAACGACACAGCATACCCAAAACGATTCTACACCGCCACTCACATGTACCTGAAAGAGCCCGGCATACACAAAACATTGTCCGCAAACTTTAGTACCCGTGAATAAACAGTACGAGTGGGGAGACAGGTCGCAGGACCCGAGTGCACAACCTGGCCAGAGGTTGGAGGGAGAAGGCCTCCCTGGCTATAAAAACTCGAATCCTGCGCCCTTCTGGTCATTCGACACTTCCTCTAGCTTGCTCTCTCTCTTCCTACCTTGCTCCCTCCTTACACCTAAAAGAACCTAGATGACGGTAGTGGTCAGCCCATAACCGCCTAGGCACACCTCCCAAAAAGATTCCAAATGTCGGTGGTGATCCGCTCATAACCGCCTGGACACAACTTCCAAAAAGATCCTAGATGTCGGTGGTGATTCGCTCATAACCGCCTAGGCAAAAACCTTCATCCAAAAAGATCCCAGACGTCGGTGGTGATTCGCTCAAAACCGCCTGGGCACTTCCCTCACACCACCGTGATGCCAATTTTAAATTCATCACAATTATTATTGGTGATTGGTAGAGTTTCAACCAACGATAAAGCGTGCGATCTCAGTAAACTTCTGAGGTGCGTGAATTTTTCAATTTTTGAGTACGATTTATTGTTATGTACCAACATAGAGTGTAAGGCGAAAAAGTTGGGCCATTTTTCAATATTTCCATCAAAGGGTTCGATCTCAATCTTCGGAAGGCGGCATTGCACAATCGAGGATTCTATTGGGCTTGTTGTAGCGGTGACAGCATGCGAAGTAGTTTTGGTGTTCGATGAGTGTTGAGGGTGCGTGAACAACGTAGAACGTGCGGTAGATTGCACAGTGAAATACATGTTATCATATTGCGTGTAAGGACTAATTACATCTATCCGTTTATCAGCGGGTAAATTAACGTTCAGATCGCCTATCTCATCACTTAATTCATCAAATAATTTGAAATCATTCTCCAAGAGCTTGTAGCGCGATGTGAATGCTTCAACATCTGCCGTAAGAGGTTGTGCTTTCTTAGAAATTGCTTCCTTACACCTTTTAGCAATATCGTGAAGTTCTTAAGACGTAGTATGTATTTTTGGCGTCTGCGTTCAAGAGAATCGATTCTGAGTTTGATGTTTTCCATCGTGAGGGATAAAGGTGATTTGAATGGACAATAACGAATGGGAAAAGTACGCAAGCTATTACAAACCTAGCTGATATAGTGAACGCACCGACGGGTCAGCGAACAAAGTTTGTTTGGATACCTAATACCTACTTCGAAATTTTACTTCTTCAAATTTCATCTATCCGCTGCTCGCTAGGACCAAATGTTGGGGGGCGGAAATGACAACCTATAATTAATGAAGTAAATCAATTGGCTCGGACTTGTAGAAACTTTGAAATTCCTACCTTTTGGTCGATGGTGCCTCGAGCTGGGGGGCCCCCATAGTGGCAGCGTCCGATGTTCTTCTCGGCAAAAGGGCGATGATTCGGAGGAAAGAATTGCGGGATGGAAAAGCCTGAGCGATATGTAGCAGCACCCGCAAGTGGGGTGCTGTTTGTTTCACGGGGCCCGCACTCCAATGGGGAAAGCTCAATCCTACTTTGTAGTTGGGCGAACTCACCGCATGAGAGCAGGAATATCGCCAATTTTTATTGTTTATTCATATAACTCGCTATTAAATAATTTCAATATATAATTTTCATAATGTGTTCCGTAATGAAGTAACAAATCTGCGAGATTATACTAAAAGTGCGTAAATGTTTCGATTTATGGCGTGTTAAGTTGGTAGTAGCAGTTAGTTATTCTGGTTGTTCCCTTATTCCACCATTTTTTATGATTGTTTTTGATGAACTTCGTTCATCGTCCGCTTTCCTGATTTTATTGTATTAAGTAAATTTACTTACCTATATTTTTGTTGTACGTTACTTATGCGTGCTTATTAATACCGGGGCTAAAGAAGAGAAAATGTTTCATCCGTAATTGTGGATCACCCACTTCCGGACAACAAAAATCTTTCTTCAATCTTCCAGTGAACGCTGAAAATCTGTAAGTTCCTACCTATCTGGGTTCTTTTCAGTTATACCCCCCCCCCCCCCCCCCCCCCAGTCAAGAGCCCACCGTTCCTGCTGTACTTGTCTTGTTTTCTGGTATTTTATACCTAACATTACATTCCACTAATCTATTCAGAAGTCCCAAACAACCTGCTCATTCACGGGATAGTTTCTGGGATTGTTTATCTTTTTTGAGATGCGAGCGCTAGCGAGCATCCAGATCGCTTGACAATGCGAGTGGCAGCGAGCAGTAGGTACTTTTCGGTAGATACTTTTCGGTTAGTGGAATGTAATGTGTGATGAATTTAAAATTGGCATCACGGTGGTGTGAGGGAAATTGCCCGGGCGGTTATGAGCGAATCACCACCGACGTCTGGGATCTTTTTGGAAGAGGTTTTGGGTGAATTTGCCAAGGCGGTTATGAGCGAATCACCACCGACATCTGGAATCTTTTGAGAGGAGGTTTGCCTAGGCGGTTATGAGCGGATCACCACCGACATCTAGGATCTTTTGGAGAGGAGGTGTCCAGGCGGTTATGAGCGAATCACCACCGACATCTGGAATCTTTTAGAGGAGAGAGAGAGCAAGGTAGGAGGAGAGAAGAGAGAGCTGGTTAGAGGAAGTGTCGAATGAAGCTAAAGTCGCAGGATCCGGGGTTTTATAGGAAAGTGAGTCCTCTCCCTCCAACCCCTGTTAGGGGTTGATGGTGGGGCTCCAGGTTGTGTACCCTGGGTCCTGTGGCTTGTCTCCCCACTCGTACTGTTTATTGCCAGGGCCTATCTTTTGCGGTAGAATATTGGCGAGAACTAAAGTTAGCTAGAGGAGTGGTTCCTGGAGGGATTCACGACATAATGTTAGTTATGTAACAAGACTGTTTAATGCCTTCGAAAATACCAGAAAACAAGACAAGTAGAGCAGGAACGGTGGGCTCTTGACTGGGGGGGGGGGAGGGGGGTATAACCGAAAAGTACCCCTATCTGCATACCTATATTGCCTTCTGTGTACTTGCAAGTAATATCAAAATATTAATTTAATAGGATGACACATAATCCATCGAGAAAAAGAGTATTATGAGTACGCATGCACTTGTATTACATCATGCTACCCCCCCATTTGAGGCAAACCTCGTGTTTGGGAGAGGAGTTGCTTATGGCAATAAATGTCTAAAAAAAGTCAAGAACATAATGTGTGGTATGGTATTGAACGTATTTCGGAACTATGGTATCTTAAAAACGAAACAACAAGGAGATTATTCTACGATGGGAACCATAAAATCAATCAGTCAACAACACAACGAATGCAAAACAAAACAATGGTAATTAGAAATACTTACTGGAAATTTTTGACTAGTAGGTATTGCAAAAAACACTAATGAGGCGGGTAGAGTCCACACAGCAAGTATGGGGACTAAGCAATGATAAACCGTTTCCTATTTTCAGGATGAACAAGGACACACAAAAATAAACATCTTATAATATATAAAATATACCTATTATATACGGAAATATGCACATTATTTATAAGGAAGTGACTTTTCAGCTTATTCTTAAAATGTTTGAATTGTGAGCACTCTTTACACTCTGCTGGCAGTGCATTGTATAGATTTATACCATGGTAGTGATACGAGTTTTGGGCAGGGGACATTCAGCGGAAGGGAATTTTAAAAATTTGTCTACCTGTTGAACGTGCATTGCCATCAACAATTTCAATGTTACCCATTTGTAAATCTCTAAAAACGTAAATTAAGGCCACTTTACAAGCAATTGCCTTTAAACTTAGGACTTTAAAACATCGAAAAAGTTCCCGGGTAAAATAACGACTGTTCTTCTTCAGAAGGATTTTTCATTAAACGTTTCTCCATAATGTAAATGGGCTCCAAGATACGATTCCATACGACAAAATAGACTGTATCAGATCAAAATAGAACATTCTTTTATTATTAAAGGGTAAAACGTTGCGTAATGCTAGGCATATAGGTATCATTTTACGCAGCTTAGTATTTAATGATAGCACATGTACGCTCCAGGTTAGACAATGGTCTATTAGTTTCCCAAATACAGTCGGGTCGCGTTAATCCGAACACCAGATAGTCCGAACGACGCGGTAGTCCGAACAGGCTTCCCCGACCCTGGTTTCCCCCTGTTTATCACAGTAAACCTATGAACAGTCGGTATCATGAATCGTCAAGCTTTAGTTTTCAGTTTGATTGTGCGATGGCTCCTCGTAAACACGTCACTTTGTCTCTCCAACAAAAATCCGAAATACTCCTCTTGCTAGAAAAAGGAACTAGTTACAGTTTAATATCAACCCAGTTTGGTATCGGTAGATCTACGATCACTGATATTAAAAAGAACAAGGAAAAGATCGAAAAGTTCGTCAGAGAAACGGAGTGCGGCCCAGGGAAGAGGAAAACGATCAAGCCCCCGGAATATCCAAAGGTAGAAACTGCACTTTTCATGTGGTTTTTGCAGCAGAGGAGGTCGCATGTTTCTGTGAGTGGTGAAATGTTGTGTGAAAAAGCCCGTCATTTCCATCGTCAGATGTCCCCGAGTCACCAGGCTTTTAGAGCATGTAAAGGATGGTTAGACAACTTCAAAAGACGCCATGGAATTAGGCATCTCAAAATTACGGGTGAGAAACTGTGAATTTTCCCTCAATAAAAAGGCTGTAGATAATCCGAACGATTTGATAATCCGAATGACCCCTTCCCCCATTTCTGTTCGGATTAACGCGACCCGACTGTACTTTGTTTGTACGACTTGCCTGATTGATGAGCAGTCACAAGGTTCGTTCGCGGTGGCCATCTGACTGTCTTCAAACCGTCAGATCCATCATTTGGCGTTCGCAGTGGTCTTGCGGACTCGTCTCGGACTGTATAGCATCCATAGGATGCTGTTCGCGGTGTTTTTCTGGCGGTTCGAAGACAGTTCCAAGACCGTCAGATCAGTCCGCGGATTTTCCAATGTACTCCTTTCTGACTGCTCGCCCCCCACTACCACTCGCCCGTTTAAGCCAATCAAATCATTTCTCATCGCACCATCGTTCGTCGTTGTTATTCGTTCTGTGTGTTCATTCTAATAACCCTACCTACCCACTTCTCTCACTTGCGTTTTGGTACCTCTCGCGATGAGTTCATCCAGTGATGAGGGGTCGAACACTCCTATCAAGGTGTCATCGGAAGATGATTTGGACTTACTCCATCCAGTGAAAAAAAATGAAAACTATCTGGAAGAAGTTTTTCCTGTATACGACGAGGAAACTTTTTTTGTTCATTCTCATCCAGAAGACGTCACTGGCCGTTCTGTTAGGGACAGATTGGCATCTCTACTAGCGTCTTGAATTCATTTATTATAGTATTGTTTACATAACTACCCAAGCTTTTGTATTTCAATCACCATATCCTTCAACGACTGATCTTATAGTGAGCACTTGTATGTCCCTGAATCAAGTTTCCTACCATAACGATAAACGCCGCAAATTCTACTGGCACAAATAACTAGAGGGGTTAACAAAAAAATTGTAATGGACATACAAAATTGCTGCCTATAGATTTATTTCGTGCGTCGGTGGCTAATTTTACGATTACGGTGGGTGTTCCAAGAACTGGCCTAGCAAATTATTGTTGGTTTTTGCCAATTTTGGCCCACTCGAAGACTCCTAATTTTGAAAAAGTATCTTCGATTGTTGAAATTGTATTTTTCTGGCTGAATTCACAGTTTATGCTACCTTTTTTTTGTAGACGTTTCCGGTGATTTCAGCCGTTTTATCAGATTATTGACCCTTGAGGAAACCGAATGCATAGCTATATTAACAAAAAATGAGCACATGAAGAATGTGTAGTCAGTTATCAGCAAAATTAGTTAGGTACCTACCTAACAACGAACTTCAAACTTTCGATTAGGTATTTCTTCAGTCACCAATTATTCCACAGAAGTACACTGGTATCACCGAATTTGATAAACATCCCATTAGGTCATTAGTTAGGAAGAAAACTACAGAGATTTCGATTTATTTTTATTAAAAGTACTTGGACTAAGTAAGTACAAGTTGAGATAAAGGAATGCATAACATTGGTAAGAGATGAATACTCGAAGCAAAACATGGAACTATATTACAACTAGGAACATATAGAAGATAGTCTACCCATTCATCAGAAGCATAGGAATAATCGTAATATAAGACTTGAGTAAGTAGAAGAATGAAAAAAGTAATAAATTAGCCGAAATCAACGATGACCTATAGGACGAACGTTAGTATTATTGTTATAAAAAGAAGAAATAAATTAGCAGAGATCAATGATAACATATTAACTTCTCACACGTGCACGAGTCACAGCCTTTCAATAAACCTAAATAGGTATGATTTGTATAACAAATTAACAAACGTCAGAAAGGAGAAAAAAATCAAGATCGACGACACCACACAGGAAGGTTAGACATTTGCAGGTTGCACAGCGGTTGCAGTCAGATTTCCTTCCCAAGCGTTCGCGATGTACCCGGTCCATTGTGAGTCCATGTACGGTTCCCTGACCGTCAGAAAAACACACCGCGAACGAAGCTATTGGCAGAACGCAGAGAAAAAGCCATACAATTTTTTTTTTTTTAATATTCATCCGAAGACTGCTTCTTGAACCACTGTCCAATTATTCTCATATTATTCTTTATTTATTGATTCTGTCCACGTTGGTGTTGAAGTGATCAGCGCTGCGTCATCGCTAAACGACACAAACGTACCCTCCACATCACCTAACTCCAGCAAGGAATTTATGTATACTATAAAGCACAGTAGACTGAGCACAGTTCCATGAGGAATCGAGTACCTACGTGGGTACGACGAGGAGTACGAGCGTGGGTGTCTCAGGAATCCATTTAAATTTACGCGCTGATGCTGATCGGCAAGATAACAACTGTGCATGCAATTTATTTAGGGCTGTGACCTATACTACAGAGAGCTGTGATTTGTAACAGAGAGCTATGGTCTGTAAAAGTAGGGTGTTCTATACATAATAATAAACCGTTGTGTAGGGATTCGCAGGGGTTTTTAATCATGGTTTCATCTTTTCTTGACTCATTGGAGTCGAAACTAAATTTCTTCCAACAGTTCGTAATTTTGGGTTTCACTTTTTGAACAACGTCAAAGTGGTAAGTAGGTAGCTATAATATTCTGAAATAACTTCAATGCTCGCGTGTAAACTTCTATTATTCCCTGTTCCATGGGGAAGTTTATTTATTTTATTTAGTAGGTAGGTACCCACCTAATTAGTATTTGTGAATGTGGAACACCAATTTAAGATAATGTAGCTGTGTATTTAAGAGTAACGAGTACCTACATTCGTTGGAATGCTTTTCACGCCCGAGTTTATACAGAGGGGCTTTGATGGGCTTCCTTCATGAATGACTTGGCATCTATAGCTGTATTCCTTGTACACAGCACGTACGATGTTGAATATCTTCGGAGGTACACCGTAACTCTCCTTCTGTTATTGGTTTATAACATAAATGAATTTAACAATTTCGTTCTCCAGAAACTAATTATGGAGGGGGTGGGGGGAATATTGTAAGCTGTTCATGTTCTGTAAGCAGCCTCTTCTTTGCCTTAGGTAGGTATATGTTTTGGATCATCGATCACATACTTAATAATGGGACTAAGTTAGGTATTAACTTGCTTGTTAACCTATCAACTTACATAAATTGCTAACAATAGCAAATTTTCCCCATCTTCTATTTGCTTGTTAACCTATTAATTTGCTCAACCGCTAATTGCTTGTTAACCACTACTAATTTGCTTCATAACCTACCTACATAAATTCCCAATAATAGCAAATTTTCGTCATCTTTCAAGTACAACAGATTGAAGTGTAAGATGGGTGTGCTGTAAATTTAGAGCTTAAAAAAAAGAACACTCCATTTTTTACTTCCAAAGTACAGATACTTACCTACCTATACATAAAGCTGTTCCTTTTTTCCAAAACCGGTATGTTGAATGCAGTTAAATTTGATGTTATGACGACTTTACGTCATGTGTGCGTGTGTGTGTGTGAGTTGTTTCGATGTTATGGTGCTGATGTTATGTTGATGTGTGTCGTTGTGTTGCCGATGTTGTGTACCTATCGAATCACCATAAATTCTACTCTGTTATTGTTATTATCCCCCACTTGAAACTGTAAACATCATCAGCATTAGCATCACTAATGCCACGCCCTGTAGCCAAGATATTCTGCGGCAGTGTTACTTCCCGTACAAGAGTGTTTCAAATAATCAGTAACACTGGTGAAACAGGAATCAGCAGGATGAAGAAACGTTTCGTTGCGGACTTTCACAGTTCTGTTTAACTTCGTGGGACTACTATTCTTGCATCTTACTTTGTGTGATTACTATTAGCCGAAATATAGAAGAATGATGACGATCCTACATTGATACCTACTGCATTATTACCTACCTAAATGTAACATGCCGTTACGACATATGGGACTAGCTGCTTTACCTAATAAATAGGAGAAGAAGGGGTAGGTACATAATATTTCCTTTTCATGAAGTTGAGTACACAGGGAGTATTGGGTAGTCACAGACTGTGACTACCCATGAAGATAACCACAAGGTTGTGTCTCACTCGTATCAGCATATATTTTATAGGGTCATACATTTATTATAGGTACCTATACTGCATTTGGTATATTCATTATACAGTTTTTTATTAGATACATTTCGCGTTTTTTTTTTCACGTCCAAACACATTCATTAGTTTCCAAAACACGTTCAATTTAGCGGCTTGTTAAATGCATTTTGATCTAAATTCAGTAATATTTACGTGAAAACCATACCAGGTCAATGGATTAACCGAGGTTTTAGGGCCAGAGACAAAATATAAATTAATGCTGGGAACTTGGACCAGCAACATCCCAGTTTCTTGACGCTTGGTCCGATACCTACCTGAAACACCTACATGGTGTTTTAAAATTAAAATAAATATAGCTTAACTAGAAAATTTCGTTTCTCAGCCGAGAGTCGAACTCGGGCCACAGGAGATTAGCAGAATCAGGCACCCACGCCTTAGCCCACTCGGCCACCTGCGACGGCTTCGCAAAACGAATTTCTATGTGAAAGTACGTAGCTGGATAGAAATCGGGTGGAATGGATAGTTTCCACATAAATCGGACGTAGAATTACTTAAATAGCGTTTTCTCTGCTTTTTGGAGTTTTTGGCCATTTTTCGGCGGGCTCTAGCAGCTGATCTATTGGCCTTAGAACAAAAATGTCATAAATCTAAAATGTAGGAAATTTCGCCTACTTTAATTTAGTATCACTTTTGTTCTTCTCTTCAAAAACGCAGTTTCAAAATACAGGCAAAAAACCCAAAGTAAGTGCCAAAATGTACTTTTTTTTTTAGAAGAAGAAACATGTTTTCGAGTAAAATCGGATGGGGCAAACCTCAGATTCGTGTTCAGCAACCCAAAAAACAAAGGGTGAAAAGATTATGGCCACCAAAACTTTCCTCTATAAAATTCCTATAGACCCTATAATAGCGCTCATGCCAGGTGGAATGTTCAAGCTTTTGAGCTGGGCTCTCCTTATGGCACTGCACCATGTCGATGAAACCCCCCAGGTAGCGTAAATAATAGTCAGTTAAGTAATAATAGTAGTAAAGTAAATAATACTTGGGCAGTATGCCCATACCACGACATGCGAGGTCTTGGAACACCTCTGGTTTAGACCTAAAAGTTATTGCAATGAGCCAGAGATAAAGAATGAATACGGAAAATAGAGAGAGAAAACGGAGATCACCACAATGTGCAAGGGTTCGAATTCGACTACTCGATCACATCAAAACCTTAAAATACCCAAACAAATGGACTTGTAGAAAGCTGGCATGTAGGTACAATGTAATTTTGCCATTGATTTATTGTTTTTTTCGCATGTGTACTTTTGCTACTGATTTATTGTTTCGTATTGTATACAAGGTAAGAAGGTTCATAAAATGTAATTTCATCCAAAACAAATGATTTTTTTTATTTCCTTAAACAAACTAATACTAATCAGTCGACCTTGGCTTTCATTTAGAACATAACTGTACTTACAGGTAATCGAATCGATACTTTATTCCATGTCAAAAGAACATAATATAAGTACATATTATATAACACTACTATATAACACTTTTATATAACTATATAAAATATACAATTTTTTGCAACACATCAATACATTCATCCTATCAGAGCAAAATAATTTATTTATTCTTTGTACACAGTCTTCATTTTTACTTGAGCAAAGTAACTTAGTTTACTGTAATGGTAGCTAGGTAATATACTGTTCACCTTATAATGTAGGTAATATTGAGTAACCTTGTACTTACAGATAATCGAATCGATACTTTATTCCATGTCAAAAGAACATAATATCAAAACAAAGGACAAATACAATCGTCATTATCAAAACTTACCACTAAAAGGCACAAAACTAAGTGTTAGGAACTCTTGAAGAGGCCCACAATTTTATACTCTGACTTGAACTAGATTGGAACCAAAAGCAGGATATAATAAATCCTTACTAGCTGCACAATGAAAACCTCAGGAGTAGTAAAATGGGGTAGTTTAAAGTTAGAACGGTAACCATTGCCAACAATACTTATAATATTGTTTAACTATAATTACCAACATCATAATTACCTACATTGGTCAGTACCAACCAATAGTTTCATTGCCAGCATAGGGATCATATGTCGTGTCAACTATATTGTGAGGTCCTTCGATCGATGGCCAAAGGGAGGGCAACCCTAGATGGCCAGAAACTGCAGAACTGTCTAAGTTAGAAAGGCCAAGGTCTGTGAAATCATCCGCTTGACCCACGGGAAGCAACTCCACCAGATCTTGGCATCCACCAGTCAACTCACGGGTGTCAAGAAGATAGGAAGAAGCAAAAGCTAAGAGTCAAGATGTAACTTTTTGTGAGCTATGGCAATTCCGTCGCAGTATCACCAAGCCCCAAGGCCTTAGCTCTGCTGTGTTGTACATAATAGGAATTAAATCATGGGTAAACTCCTTCAGTCCATGTTAGTTTTGAAAAGGGTAATCATGCTTTACGAGTGTCACGCTGTTAATACCTCGGACGTTGTGACGCCATAATTAATTATTGATTAATTATCATCAACATTATTTGAATAGGAACTAGGCAGCGGCAGAACCACGAACTAGTTCGGGCAGGTTCCAGGGGACACCGCTAGATAGCTGCCTCCAACGAAATCATGCAAGCCTAGGAGGACGATAATCAGTGACGAGTTGTTGGTTTGTGGTTGTGCGATTAGAAGAGAAAAACTCGAACTGTTGAAGTGATTTTATTTTGTTCTTTTCTTTTGGAGGTGTCCCTAGCGGTTTCAGTCTGTGAGTTCGAATATAAAAAGATATATTCATGAGTCATTCTTCTGATAAGAATGTAAGATTGTGGTCGTCTCGTGTTCTGTAAAAATTTGACTTTCAATCGTGTGTGTAACCTGATCACTTTTAGCAACAAATCATTCGGCAGTAATTTGTGTCGGTACTAATAAAACCTAGTCATCCTAAGTAAGACTAACCCAGAAGTCTCCAAGAAGTTCTCCCCAGCACGACAAAAATACAGTGCATATGATCGAGAGCTTGCAGCAATGTACCACGTTGTCAAATATTTTCGTTACGTGCTGGAAGGACGGCAGTTTGCCATATTTACAGATCATAAACCACTGACATATGCATATGACCAACGTACAGAGAAAGCCAAGCCACGTCAATTGCGACAGTTGGACTCCATAGGACAGTTTACTATGGACATCATGTATATATCCCTGGAAAAGATAATGTGCCAGCTGATGTCTGCTCTCGTATCCTCGCCATTGAACTCTCTTAAAAAATCTCCCTTCAGGACATAGCAACAGCCCAGGTATCACCTCAAAAGACCTGAAAATTCTTCCCTCAAGTTGCAACATTGGATGGTGGGATAACCCTCGTCTACGATTCCTCGACTGGTAAAGTCCGCCCGTTCATACCACTGAACTTTCATCGACCCTTTTTCGACTAGCTCCACAATTTTGCTCACCCAGGGGTTGCAGCTTCAGTCAGTCTCGTCCAGACTAGATTTTGCTGGCTGTCTCTCAAGAAGGATGTGTCCCTCTGGGCTAGAACTTGTATTCCCTGCCAACGGGCAAAGACATGGAGACACACATCCAGCACCATTGGCACATACCAGCCCCCAGAAGCTCGCTTGGCTCACATCAATGTGGACATAGTTGGTCCGCTCCCAGTGTCACAAGGATCACGCTACCTTTTAACGCTCATTGACAGGTATTCAGGGTGACCCGAAGCCATCCCACTCTCAGACATACCAGCACAGACTGTTGCCAACACACTTCTGCCAACATGGATATCCCATTTCGGAGTGTCTGGCCGTCTCACGACGGACCGGGGAAGGCAGTTCGGCTCTCAGCTGTTCACTTGTCTCACCAAGTTGCTTGGAACTGATCACCGGATGGATGACCACCGCCTACCACCCTGCAAAATGTTTATCAAATTTCGACTATAAAATAGTATATGTCGAAGGGGAAAAGAATAGAGCGGACGTTTCAACTCGATTACCAGTTAGACAACCTTATATTTGAACCTGAAGGCTAGGCTAGACCTACCTAAATTTTGTCGCAGATTCTCCGAGACACCCATTTGGGAATTTCAATCATGAAGGCAATGTCAAGTTCATATTTTTGGTGGTCACATTTGGACCACGAAATTAAGCAACCAAATAAACAAAATTAAGCAACCAGTTGGCAAAAACTGTAAAGTTGCCCCAAGTCATTAGAATTTTATCGGAATTGACTGGATTACCGTACCAACCCGTAGTGACGATATACTTCATTAATTGTTTTATGTAATGACGAGTTAACCTTGCAAATCGGGAAGTTTATTAGCATTTTAGGGGAATTTCATTGGAATTTGACCGAATTCTGTTAGTGTAATCAAAATAAGTGAAGCCGGATTCAGATCCATATTCTGTTCGAGAGTAACCTACCTAGTGGGAGATGATATTAGATTTTACGAAGGGTAGTAAAGACCCGTGTACCCTGTTAATGGTAGTAAAAACTTCCTGTGTACTTTGTTTTGTTAGAGGTGTTGGAATATAATATTGGTGTTGGGAATATACGTTGGTGATTATTCCGTCCCATCCCCTCTCCTCCCGCCCGAAATAACCGTCCACAAAATTGGTGTCAGGTGTGGGATTCCAGAGCAGCTTTCAACAGACCAAGGGGCAAACTTCATGTCCACCGTAATGCAGGAGGCCTGCAAGGTGCTGGGAATCAAGAAGAAGAAGAAGATTATGTCAGGGTCGGCGGATCCGACTGGGACTGGGACCGCTGGGTCCTCTATGCGCTCATGGCCTATCGGAGTATGGAACATTCCACAACGGGATACTCCCCGTTATATATATTATTATGCAGCCAGGAAATGACGATCCCCGGGGAAGGATGGGTCAAGCCCGTGATAGCAAGCGAGAACCCAGAAGCTGAACAGGTGGAGAGTTTTATGAACCGACTTCAGGAGGTTTATGAACCGACAAATATCTCTTGCCGAATATAAACGAACTTTGGGACAAACTAGGAAGGTGTTTGTACTTCACTTGTCCTGACCTGAAAAGCGGTTTCCACAAAGTAATGATGCACCTCGATAGCTCTGAAAAAATAGCCTTCTCATCAGATCAAGATCACTGGGAATTCATCAGAATGCCTTCTGTACTAAAAAATGCTCCATCGACATTGCAGACTCATGGACAATGGACTTAGAGGGATACAAAATGAAATTTGCACGGTTTTTATGGATGACGTCATTGTGTTCAGTACTAGCCTTGAAGAGCATAATAACCCGCCTCAGCAAAGTTTTTGACAAACTTGGAGAGGCCAACGTCTAAATTCAATTAGATAACGAAGAATTCTTGAAAAGAGAATGCGTTTATCTAGGACACTTGATAACTCCCGAGGGAGTTAAACCAAACCCACAAAAAACAGAAGCAATTTAAAAACATCCCACAACAAAACACTTAGAGAAATAAAAGCATTTCCTTGCGGTCTTTTGGGATATCACCGGAGATTTATAGCGAGTTTTGCTCAAACCACAAAACCTCTCTCAGTGCCTGAAAAAGGGATCAGTAATCAACTGCCAAGACCAAAAAGACGCAGAATGTTTCGAAAAATCTGAAACTTCGTTGACAAATGACCCAATAGGTACTTAAATATCCAGATTTTTCCAAAACTTTCCACTTAATACTGACGCTTCAAACTTCACGTTATACGCGGTCATCAGTCAAATTCATAACGGTGCAGATTTACCTATCTCGTTTGCTAGCCGTACTCTGAATGACAGTGAACAGAAACTATCCACGATATAGAAAGAGTGTTTAGCTGTGGTCTGGGCAACAAAATATTTTATACCCTAATCGTTTGGCGGACAGTTCCAGATCTTTTCAGACCATAAACCACTTCATTGGCTATTCTCACTCAAAGAACCGAGTTTTAAATTATCCAGATGGCGACTGAAATTAGAAGAATTTGACTATGAAATTCACTATAAGAATGGGTCAACAAATTTAAACGCAGACGCGTTATCTAGAGTCGAAATTAATAATAATGAAACAGATTACTATAGCGACTTAACGGATCAGTACATAGATCCAAACAGAATCATCCTTGACAGCAATGAAGTTAGAGACATAATAGGAGGATCGCCTAATAACAGTGATGAATTAGACCAGAGTATCTGTGAACAACTTATTGACAGATATTGTAAAACGTACGGGGATCCCGAACCAGTTAGTCTACCTTCATCAGAAAACCCAGAACTAGAAAAGGACTTGGTATTAGACAGCGAATCGGTAGTGGCAAACGGTGATGAGCTATCAGTACTAGCCCCAACCGTCCACACTAACTTTCATGGTAATACAATAATTGAAATTCCCATAGGTAAATGAAGTACCGGTAAAACATTGTAACAACCAAATAATTGTCAGAATAGTTAAAAGCTCTCCTAATAAACCTGAAATTACAAAGGAATTTGAAAATGAAACAACATTTTTGGCGAATTCAATTAAAAAAATTTAGAATAAGAAATGATTCATTTAATAAAAGTAATCATTAATCTGGTAAATAATATATAGTTCCCAAGAATAAAAATAAGGCCTATTCTTTCTCGAAGACGTTTACGAAGACTGTGAAATCATGACCACGATCTTCAAATATTCCGAAATTAACTTCACTAAATATAACAAGAAACTGTTGGATATAATATCTGGTGATGAAAAGGAAGCTGTTCGGACGTCCGAAGTAGTGCGTCTGGTGTCTGCTCGAGCGCTAGCTGCGGCTAGCGGGTTCGATCAGATCATGCGGTTTTTTGGGTCTTAGAACGAACGAATATAATTGTGCTTATATTAGTAAATTGCATCAAGCATCACGTCAGCAATAGGTGGTGCAATTTCGATCCGACGGGTCAGAGTTATAAAATATGTACGTTCATGTAGTTCTTTGGTTTTTGCAAACCTGAGCCCCCCTGAGCCAAAAGATGGTGTAGAACCTCCGAGAGAGAAAGTGGAGAAAGTTTTATTGTTGTGAAAATTGTTATCCAAGTCGATCGTTCCATATCGCTCTTATATTAAATTCGTGAGAGTGAATTTAGTTTGAGTTTTTCGTTCCCGATCAAACAGAAGCCTTAGTAGAAAGTTATCATGTGGGGAAAACCAATCATCGAGGAATTGACGAAACTTAAGAAAAAATAAAATGTAATTATTTCTGGCCTAATCTGAAAAATTATGTTCAGAATTATTAATAATGCGAAATTTGTCTCTACTGCAAATACGAAAGAAACCCCATTAAAGTGAAACTAAATATCACTCCAACTTCCTCTCGTCCTATGGAAACAATTCACATTTACAAATTAACCCTCGAAAAGTCTTGCCCTTCAACCCAATGTTTGAAAAAGGGCTCAATAATTAACATTCAAGACCCAAAATATGACCCAAAATATATTGAACGCTACTAACGAATGATCCCACATTACAGCATCCAGAATTTTCAAAACCTTTTGATCAACATCAATAGAATACTCTAGGACTTTAGCTTTAAGATGCCTATTACGTAACTTACAGGAACCAATAGGATCCCTTATCCGGGCTATGAATCCATCCGGGCTAGATGAAGCTACAAACCTATTAACGAACCATTTCCAATATGACGTTAGAAATAGAGCCAAGCCCCCAATGAATAATTTCGTTCTTAGAATGCCTTCAACGACCCAGAGACCAACTAACACCTCTTTCACCAGAAATAACATGACACCTCAGCCGCGACAACAAGATAATAACTACATTCCTAGACATCAGCAAAACATACCGCGACAATATCAGTCACAGCCTCAGCCCTATCAGCAAGGGCACTATCAACCTCGAGGCGCTCCCATGAGTGGAGTGTCCACTATAAAGCCACAACAACAATTCAGAAATTACAATCTCGAAATGACGAACGCTGACGAAACCACAGACAATCCGGAAACCCGAACAACCGAGTGCTATCAATCACCCGAATCAGACTACGAAGAACCATTTGAAGACAACCAACAGACGTATTTTTTAGAGGAGGGCTCATCAGTCCTCCAGCCTTTAACTTGATGAATATAGGACAAGGTAGAATTGAATTACCGTACATCCTTATGCCTAAAACAAACCTTAGGATTCTTGTAGACACAGGAAGTACAGTATCGTTCATTAATCCGGTAATTGCTAATGATTTGTTTCCTACAGGTATTAGACAAGAACCGTTCTCTGTAAAAACTGCCCATGGAAAATCAGGCGGGCAATTCAGCACAAGGGTACCTTGTGGCGAATTGTTCAACCAGAGAAAATTAATGTTAAAATTCTACCTATTCGACTTTCACAAGGACTTCGACATTCTCCTCGGACTTGATAACCTAAGGACTATGAACGCAAAAATTGACTTCACAGGACACACGATCAAAACCGACAACACTACTATACCGTTACACTACCACAAAGTAAAACAACCTACTGACGATAACAAAAAAGACACTGTCACGTACACAATAGAAGCCCGAGCAGCCAGGCCCATTAAAATCCCCATAAAAAACATAGAAAATGGACCTGCTATCCTAACATACAGAAAGATCAACGAAATCGAAATTCCCGAAAGTTTAATAGAGGTAAAAAATTTTCAAGCCTACACAGAAGCATTTAATTCCGGATCAAAACCTATACTGGCACTCTCTCAACCCTTGGAAGTAGAAGAAATAAACTTGAGTCAAGAAAAAACTAACTTCCCCCTGAACAATTTTAATATGGAAAAATCACAAGAGACTCCTCAGATTAGATCAGAACACATGAACAAAGAAGAACGGGAAGCTATTACAAAACTTGTGAAAGAATACGCTGATATATTCCATCCGGATAATACACCGCTAACTTTTTCCAACCAGGTAAAACACGTCATTCGAACAGTAGACGAGACACCAGTCTATTCAAAAATCAAGGAATCATTGAGCCTTCAGCAAGCCCTTGGAACTCCCCCATCTGGGTGGTCCCCCAAAAAACCGGATGCTTCTGGCAAACCGAAATTTCGCATCGTGATAGATTACCGCGCAGTCAATGCGAAAACATTAGACGACCGGTACCCACTCCCCAACATCTCCGACCTGCTGGATAAATTAGGTAGATGCGTTTACTTCTCCACTCTCGATCTGGTATCAGGCTTTCACCAAATAGAAATGGACCAAGACAGCGTTCAAAAAACAGCCTTCAGCACTGAAAATGGTCACTGGCAATTTCGCCGAATGCCATTTGGACTAAAAAATAGCCCCCGTACTTTCCAACGAGTAATGGACAACGTCCTAAGAGGTGTCCAAAATGAAATCTGTGCAGTTTTCCTAGATGATATCATAATTTTTAGTTCAAGCCTCCAAGAACACATCTCACGCCTTAGGGAAGTTTTCGAAAGACTAAGGAAAGCCAATCTAAAACTCCAAATCGATAAAACTGAATTTCTTCGTAAAGAAGTGAGCTACCTAGGTCATTTAGTGACACCAGAAGGTGTAAAACCGCATCCCGACAAAATAAAATGCATCAAGGAATTTCCTATCCCAACCACCGTAAAACAAATAAAAAGCTTTTTAGGCCTACTAGGATACTACCGAAAATTCATAAAAGATTTCGCAGCCTTAACTAAACCTTTCACCAAATGTTTGAAGAAAGGAGCCAAAATAAATATTGATGACCCAGCATACAGGGACTGCTTTGACACATGCAAAAATCTTTTAGTTAACGAACCCATTTTACAGTATCCAGATTTTTCAAAGACATTTAACGTCACGTGCGACGCCAGTAACATAGCTTTGGGCGCTGTACTAAGCCAAACCCATAACGGTTCCGATCTCCCTGTAGCATATGCCTCCCGAACTCTTAACGAAACAGAGAGAAAACTTTCTACGATTGAGAAAGAATTATTAGGTTGTGTGTGGGCATGCAAAACATTTAGACCATACATTTGGGGAAGTAAATTCGACCTGTACACTGATCACAGACCCCTCCAATGGCTATTTTCATTGAAGGAACCCAATTCCAAATTATTCAGAATGCGACCAAAATTAGAAGAATACGATTTTGAAATTAAATATAAAAAGGGACAACTAAATTCCAACGCAGATGCACTATCACGCATTGAACTACATAACAACGAAACTGATCCAGAACCCCCAGTAACAGGCGAGCTTGAAGAACTAGTGGACGAATTTTTTCGAAATAACCCAGACCTCACTGACTCGTACGGCAACTTCGAAAATTCCCAGTCAAATCAACCTCCCGCCAACGAACAAGACAACGAATCATTAATAGTGAATTTCGCTGATGAACATCAATCGGTTTCCAATGAAACTATTCACTCTAACAGTGAAGGGAACACAATATTAAGCATACATATATCAGAAACTCCGGTAAACCACTGTTCTCAACAACTTGTAGTTCGGTTGGTAAAACATACTCCCGCAAAACCCAGAATCCAGAAAATATTTGACTCAAAAACCCGAATAACGGTGGAACTGTCCGAAACTAACTTTGACGAAGACCTGATAAGGTTCATAAAAGAGTACATCGTACCTCGGACAAATTATGGGGTATTTTTCATGACAGATGTATATGAAAAATTTACCCGAATTATGATGGACCACTTTAAACACTCCGAAATAAAGATGACAAAACATACCATTAAACTCCTAGACATAATTTGTGATGACGAAAAATCAGAAATAATTAACAGTTATCATATTAGCAAAACAAACCACAGGGGAATCGAAGAGACTTACAACCAAATTAAAAAACACTATTTTTGGCCCAATATGAAGAAATCAATCCAAGAATACATCAATGTCTGTGAGGTATGCGAGGTATCAAAGTACGACAGGAAACCACTAAAAGTAAAATACAATATAACCCCAACTCCCACTCGTCCGTTCGAAATTATTCATATTGACAAATTCTCGATCGAAAAAGTAAAATTCCTAACTGTAATAGACTCATTTTCCAAATTTTCTCTAGCCTACCCACTAACCTCCTCTACAGCTTTAGAAATCACTAACAGCCTTATTAAATTCTTCTGTCACCATGGTATTCCTAAGCAAATCATATCAGACAATGGTGCCGAATTCAATAGCTCCCTTGTAAAAGATTTAATGAAATTGCACAAAATAGACATCCACTTCATAAGTTCACAACACCCCGACTCTAATGGTATGATCGAACGCTTTCATTCTACTCTAATAGAACACTTTAGGATAGGTACTAAAAAACAGGGAAGAATTTAAAAACGACTCAGTTGTTGCAAAACTCAATTATGCAATTTTAGCATACAACAACAGTATACACTCTACAACAAAATTCACTCCATTCGAAATCATAAGCGGACATTTCGACAACACCACACCTCTCGATCTGGACATGGAACACCAAATGACCAATGACTACCTTCGAACCCATAAAGAAAACTAAAGCTAATCTATGCTGAAATCACTAAGAAAAGTCAGGAGTTGAAAGAAAAAATAATAACTGACAGAAACAAAGATAGAGAAGATCCCCCCGATATCCCTCAAGAAGTTTATATCCGCAATGTCCAGAAACAAAGTAAAACTAAAAACAAATATCAGAAGGAAAAACTTGTATCAGTGAACAAAACCAGGAAAACAGCCGAAATAGACCCACGACACCACAATACAAAAACAAAAATCCATTTGTCCAATATCAAACGACCAAAACGTAAGAAAATTTCGCCTGTTTACGTCGACGAATCGGATAGTGACCCGAAATCACCTGTTCCAGGACCATCCTCGTCGCATCCGTCGGAGCGACCACCGACATCAGGGACATGAAGAACAATTTAGGAACTCTACCTATAAACTTAGGTCCAGCCAAACTAGTGACAACGCACCATACACTGGTCCACCACTACAAACTCGACGTACTATACAACGAATTTTTCAGACTAAAAGACACAACTTGCAAAACTACAGCAGACTTGCAAAAATACGTGTAAATAAGCAATTTGTAGCAGACACGGAAGGCTATTGCAAATTAATAGAATATAGTTTAGAATTAATCCAAGAAAAAATATATCATGTAAGCATGGGAAAAAGTAGAATTAGAAGGGGATTAATTAACGGATTGGGTAGTGTAGTTAAGTTCATCACGGGAAACTTAGATGCGGGGGATGGACAACGATACGTGGAATTATTCAACCAAATACAAAACAACGAACTTAGCCTTCAAAACCAGATGGATTCACAGTTCTGTGTCTCTACTAAGTTGATAGCAGAATTTAATCAAACAATACAAGATATAAATTTCAATAACAATCAGATCAAAGCAAGGATGCAAACTATAATATATCAGATTTTATGAAAACTAATTCGATTAAAGTCACTGTAGATTCAATCAAAGACATCCTGAACCACCAGCAATTGTTACTCGATTTGATTCTAAGTGTATTCCAAGACACCCAAGCACCCAAGCATTATCACCACTCATCAATTATTGTCACTCGAGTTGGGAAAATTGGCAAAACTGTATCACAACAAATTTATTTTTGAAGTGAAACCCGATACTATGTTAGACATCGAAACAACGGTTAAAGTAGCTTGTGCTACTCATCAAGATGAAATTGTGTATTTCCTCAATGTACCTCTAACGGATGAAAAAACATATGACCTATACTATCTACGGCCTCTGCCCACCTATAAAGAAAATCAATACGTGGCTATATTTCCTAATGTACGCTTTGCATTAACAACAATAGGAGCCAACACCACCCTTCCATTAACTTCTAATTGTGAGACAGGGAAAATTTACCAATGCCCTCAGCAATTGATTTCCAATCAGCAGACTATCTGTGAGAACGAAATTCTGACTTCTAGCATCACATCACATTGTCAATACGTCACAGTGGACTTTCATGATAACTGGATAGAACCCATACCTGAATCTAATCAGTATTTAGCTATTTTTCCAAAAACTGATGAACCCAAAATAATCAACAGCAAAGGAACTAAAATTAGACAAATGAAAGGTGTATTCCTCATCTCGGAAGGCGAAAGCGAAATTTACTATCGTAATCTGCCTCTCCATTTGGAAAGTGAATCCTTTGGCCAACCGAATATCCTAACTAATGTCAATCTTGAACTTCACGATCACCAAGTATCAGACTTAACTGTTAATCTTAAAGATCTAACTTTCAAAGATGTTAAACTTAACCATGTTGAACGCGTATCACCCCTTGACCACCGTCATTATAATTATTGTACCGAATTTATGGACTATGTTATTATATGTTATTGGGATCTTATGTGTAATGTACTGTATCTATTATTGTAAAACTAATGTACAATCTGTACAGGTACGATCTAGCGTTCCCCCACAAGTCCCATCTAATTTTTCCATTCATCTTCCAAATTCTGGAAAAATCTAAAGAGGGAGGAGTTATAACCACCAGTAATACTTAATCATCTTAATATTAACTACTGCCATCAGCAGAAACCCTCTCGGCTCCCAGAGTTCCCTCGGAGTCCGGACAGTCTCTCTTCCACGCTCAACTAGATCGCACCTATTTCCAAGTGTTGTAAACGCGAGTTCTAAATAAATTTCTGTAAGTGTTTGGGAATTCAATATAAAGTTTTTTAAAAACTAACTCCCCGGAACCCATCACGTCAGTTATATATATAAAACTTATGTTCAGCTAAACCTGTTGTCTCATGTAAACTAACAGCGTCTGCGACGCAATAACATTCTGCTGACTTCAGCTCTCTAAAAACTTATTAATAGGAGCCCTGCGTGGCGCGCAGTTGGTGTTACGCTTCGTTTGGTTAAGGACATTGTACCAAGCTAAATAAACTTTTTTTTTTTTTTTTAACGCGTTCCTCGGAGTAACGAACATTTCTGGCACAGCCGGTAGGACCCTCAGCGGAATTCTCTGATCAATCATCGAGAATTGGCTCGAGACGAACCCATAACGAGACCAAGCGATCACCGTACTCCTCAAAGAAGCCGCTTCCGGATCTTCAATCAAGAATGACCAGCACCGAACTTATGTGAGTTACCATAACACTTTAATACACCTACCAACGACACGCACTTGGGGTGCCCACACATTCAACCTTTCATTTCGGAGTCTGTCAACGAACTCGCACTTGAGACTACCATACAAGCACTCCTATCTCCTCCAACGACTCGAACTTGGGAGATCCATTGAAAATCGAACGCTATTTCGAACGTTTTCAAAAGCTCTTTCAACGAACTCGCACTTGGGAGCCCACTAAATACCGTAATTTCCTATCTTCATCCTTCGCTCATCCGAGCTCCTGGCAGCCAGACATCCGCCCACACGTAGGACGCGCCCAGGCTTATCTACTTCGATCAAAACATCGCACCATCGTCTTCATCATCACGCCATTTTATTATTCTTATTAGTTTAAGCCTTACTATTATCGCTTTGCTTTGTTTAGACTGTAAGACTACTCTAAGACTGAATTTGTTTTCAGCCGCTAATTCCATTTTCAAAACATTCCTCCCCAAACCTCCCTCAAAATTTCCAAATCAGTGAAGAAATATCTCCATTCAAGAGTATTCAATAGATTCCAAACGCCTCTGACCTCTATAATCGAAAATCCACCCATCATAATGGCTCAAGAAATCGTGGACCGCAGAAAGGATCATTGGTGCCCAACAATCACAAATATCCGAGCTAACCACTCTCGTAAAAGCTTTAACGGTCCAACAAGTGATCCCCGAAGGCGGTCGAGGCACGATTTCTAGACCAATAATAGACATGATCCTCACGTTCGACGGTCGATTAGAAGCCGTCAAATCTTTCCTCGAAATCACCCAAAAACTCCACGACGAATTTTATGACCCCTCTAAACCTGATTCATTCCAAAACTTCACCCTAATTGCAGCGATAAAATCAAAAATAATATCGCCAGCCGCTGAGCTGATAGCAGCCAGCGACTGCTCGACGTATAGAGAAATCAGGGATGCCATATTAGGGGGCCTTGAGGATAAACGAGAAAGACCTATCCTAACAATACAACTAACACATCTGCGTCAACAAGAAAACAAGGACTCGTTCAAGTTCCATGATAGGGTACAAAAACTGCTAAAGGTGCCCACACACGTGCAGGATTTCCTCAAGGTTTGGACTGAACAGTCCAGGCCTTGAGGATTTCCTTCACGTGAGTGTCGTGGCCTCGAGGCCACCGAACGGCCTGTACAGGCCAAAACGGACGAATCGAAAAACCATTCCGACGGCCTCTGAGGCCGGGACTGTGCAGGCCGCTCCCTCACGTGTGTGCCGTTTCCTTCAGTCTGCTTGGAGTTTTTGAAGTGTTCGCACGTCGGTCACGTGTTTTTCTTGTTTCGACTATGTCGGATCGCGAGAATTTGTAACAGTTTCTCACTATATACGAAAATGAGCCTTGTTTATGGAAAGTGCAGAGTAAAGAATACCATGACAGAACGAAGAGGCAATCAGCTTATGCTCTATTGCTTTTGAACACTCTTTTCTTCTTTTTCGAAATGTAATTTTTTGCAATTAAGCTGCTCGTTACTTCCAACAACATATCGTCCTCCATTGCTGTCACGAACTGAACTGAAGGAAAAATCCCTCACGTGTGTGGGCAAGGACTGTTCAGGCCAAATCCCAAGGCCTAGGCCTTGAGTCCAGTCCTCAAGGCTCGGCCTGTACGTGTGTGGCTACCTTTAGACTTCTAATAGGGTACACTAGGGCGCACGAAAAACCTAGCGATGCCGGCGTGTTGATTCCAAACTACCAGAAATTGAGTTTGAGGGTGTTCCTCATGCACCTGAGGGACCCACTTGGTTCGAGCCTTAGAGCGAGAAACCCCCAATCACTCAGTCATGCGTTAGGATTACTAACAAACGACTACCAGATGATATCCAACCCCTACAGGAGACCAGTAGCCACACACGCATCTCCAAATACCCAATCTCGAAATTTCCCCCAGAACCCAAAACCAGCCCAAAATAATACGTATCGAAACAATAAACAAAAAATATACCGAATCAAACCTCAAGACCAGGTGGTTTTCCCCTCTAACGGTGGGAACCCAAGGCTCATATAGCGGCCCCAAAATCAACTACCCTGGCAACCCTGGCGTTCAAATCTCCATCCGAACCAAAACACCCAGAGGAGCCAAGGCGCTCAGTCTCGCATGAGCTGGCAAACGTCCCCTAACTACCATCAAATGTCAGAAGGAGCGCAAGGCTCCGACGATTATTGCGAAAACCCTGATAACCCCCAAAACTACCCTCAGAACGAAGAGTATCCCCAAGGAGAGTACACCCAGGAAGAAAACCTTTCCGATGAACCAAATGTAGAATATAGGTTTTCCAAGTCAGATCGAGAATTTTCCAAATCAAATTGAGAATTTTCCAAACCAAATTGAGAACATTCCAAATCAAATTGAAATTTCCAAACCAAATTGAGAATTTTCCAAATCAAATTGAGAATTTACCATTTCTAATTGAGAATTTTCCATTTCTAATTGAGAATTTTCCGTTTCTAATTGAGAATTTTCCATTTCTAATTGAGAATTTTCCAAATCAAATTGAGAACTTTCCATTTCTAATGACGAAACTACGAACAGTGATTATCCGATAGTGTTTATCAAAGAAATTGGAAGACAGGTAAGTACAAAAAAAAATGTACCTTGGTAGGTATCACATCAACCGAACTGCCCACTTATTTATATATCCTATATATATTGCACTTTGCCTGTCTGCAGCCCCTTCCCTCACATTGTCGCTACCTACCTTCGTCCAGAAGGCTGGAAACATTAAACAACATGTTCCTTTTTGGAGGGGATTCGCAAACATCTTCGGTGGTTGACCCATTTAATATAATATATTAGTTTCGATCTGTTTTTCAACGATGTACGATCCCAGGAGTGAAAGTGACAGTGAGCCTGTTCGAGAAAACCGCCGGCGAGGTATTAATCGTCCTATAGCTTTGTCTAGTCAGAGCACTGATACACAAGAATCACGGAACGATGCTGAAAACACTGGAAATGATGCACTGCAGCGACAGAGACGTGGAAGAAGGGGCAAATATGCAAGGTACACCGAAGAGCAAAATCAATTTTTTATAAGATTAATTGATGAAGGTACTGGGTTGAAGGAAGCCACCAATATTTCTGGTATAAACATTAAAACTTGTTACCGGATAACCAAGAAATATAATTTTGAGGGGAGTGAAACGGCGGCAGGGAGGAGGGGTGGGCGCCGGAGACATTTATTGACCCTTGAGGTACTTCATAATATTGAAACTATAGTCGAAGAAAACCCTGCTAGAACCTTGAAACAGATAAAATCCACTCTCTTTTCCAGGTTCCAAACAACTTCAAGTAAATCAACTATTGACAATGGCTTAGCAAAGCTTAAAATAACTGTCAAGAAGGCAACTAAGGAAGTTGACCGAATGAACTCTCCCGCCAATCTTCTTACTAGGAGAGAGTACGCCATTGAATTCAACAATTGGGCTCCCAGAGATCGGGAAACATGATTTTTATTGACGAGGCAGGATTCAACCTGCACTTGAGAAGGTTTAAAGCTCGCTCAAGGCGCAACCACCCTGCTGTTTTGACCGTACCCACAGCCAGAGGCCGCAACGTTACGCTGTTGCTTGCTATAAATAATGAAAAGATTGTTCATCATAAAGTAATCTCTTGTGGGAACTGTAATACACATCGGTTTGAGGAATTCTTAACAGAATTACGCGAGAATCTGCTGGAGGTTACTAATACCTACTTAGTTATGGATAACGCCAGGATTCACCATGCAGCTACCCTTAAAGCGAAAATACAAGAACTGGGCTCCTTACCACCTTATTCGCCCCAACTCAACTACGTAGGTGGGGTATGCTATAAAAACATCGTAGGTCAATCCTTCTGCAAACAGATTGATGCTTCTGCATCGCATGTTAGCGGTTATACTTAGTCATTCTGCCAGTACTTCATCTTGCCTGTTGATTATTAACTATTAAACTGGTGGCGGTCATGGATGGAGGTAAGTTAGGTGAAAATTGATAGATAAAAGACCTCACATCACCACTATGCAAGTCCAAAAAAGTGATCAAAAGTTATGAAAGTTATTAAAATGAAAGTTATCTATATCAACCAGCGTTCAGGTTACTGTGTATTGGTACCTATTTGTTTGCTATGCCAATCAATTGTTGATATAGTTTTTTTTTGGGCAGGTAAGAAGAGGCGTCCTTTCTTTCACGGTTTAACTACGTAGAAGCGAAGTGGTGGAAGACGTACTGGATCGTCCACCACCACCGAGATAGAGGAATCATCTAACCAACTCCTCGAGACTCAAGGAAAAACAGTCTCATTCCCAAACAGTAGAACTCGAACTGAAGAATACAAAGTGGTGGTTGTATGTTTCTTATGTAGTTCAATAACCTACCTATGATCAAGTGTTTGTGGTATCGAGTACCTCTGAAGAAATAAATAAAAAACCCAAATGGAAAGTGAACTAAAAACGTTCGAAATGTTCGATATTAGTCAAGTAGGTAGAGGTAGGTACCTATGCCTACTTGACTAATATCGAACATTTCTTCCGATAGGTATTTTGCTTATGTAGTTCAATAATCCACATATGATCAAGTATTTGTGGTATCGAGTACCTACCTTCAAAGGAATAGAAAAAATACCCAAATGGAAAGTGGACTAAAATTAAAACGTTTGAAATTAGTTAAGTAGGGAGGTAACCTATACCTACTTGACTAATATCGAACATTTCTTTTGATATTTATTTTTCTTATGTAGAAAGGGCTTGATCATAGGTAGGTATAGGTAGACCTACATATGATGAAGTATTGTTGGTGCAGAGTACCTTCAACAGAATAGAAAAAATACCCAAATGGAAAGTGAACTAAAATTAAAACGTTCGAAATGGTCGATATTAATCATGTAGGTAGGTGTACCTATACCTACTTGACTAATATCAAACATTTGTCCATTTGGAAGAAGAGTGACACTATCCGAAGAATTGCATTTTTGAGTTAAACACAGTGACAACCATAAAAAGAGGTGTTCTTTCTCTGGAGAAGATCGGCATGTCAATAGTTTGGATAGTTTTCGCTAGAGAGCACTTGTGTCACTCTTCCACCGTCACCATTTTACATACATTGTCGGTGCAGTACAGCCACTTCTTCAGTTGTGCTTTGGCCTTAACACGAGACGGTCACGTTTGTTCACGGAAGACTGCCACTTTGTGAAATCGCCACGATATTTTTGAGGAAGGCTGCCGCAGCCAGGAAAGTGCCATTCTTCTCTCTAAGGTAAGTTTCCAGTAGTCATTTCATTTTGTTATACAACGTCATAACCCTTATAGTGTCATTCTTCTTTCCAAGCTAAGTTTCCAAATGTAATTTTATTATATTAAAAAACGCCCTAATCCTTTATGTGGCATTCTTCCACCAAAACCAAACCACCCAACCTTCCATCGAGGAACCACTTTTTGTATTGTGGCAATCTTGCCCGTAATCAATGTTGTTATGGAATGACACAATACGCAATGTGACATTTATCCTACCAAAACCAGACCACAAAACCTCCCAGAAATTTGAGAATTAGGCCGTTTTTGATCAAGTGGCAGTGTTGCCTATAAATATATTCTGGTAAAAAGTCAAAGTAACGCTCTATCCTTCAAAAATCTTCAGAGATTACGATAATTTTTTGGTCCCTGGCTCACTTTCCACCTGTTTTCTCAATACTATGTCATTAGTTTATGATGGAAAAGTACCTGCCTACCTAACAGGCCTAATCCAGGCCCTTGATGTATGTTTTTAGTATATTAGTATTAGCAATAGCTATTTTGTTATTATTAGGAAGGTATTATAATTTTTTCAGGTAGATGACAAGCATGGGAAGCAAACGAACTGCATTGATTATGCAGCTTGCCAAGCAAGCGAGCGGTGGGCGTGAAGTTTGGCAGGTAAGAGTGCCTGATAATGTAAATTCAAACAACAGGTCTGATAAAGTTTCTCACTGCAATGAAGCGAACGGCAATGACGTAAAAATCTCAGAACAGGCTGTATGCTAAACTGTTGGGAGAGAGCTCAATGTTGCGGAGCTTGAAACAACTGATCAGCGTGACAGATTCAAATGATAATCAGGTCGGAAACGACTGGAGTGTAGAACGGGAAATTGGATGTGTCTCAGACAACGAACTTGAACCATATTATACACTATGTACTCTAGAAAATGCTGACCCTTCCACCTATGCAGCTCAGGAAGTTATTGATGGTGATTCAGAGCTTGAAAAAGCGTGTATAGAGGGTATTGACTCTGATGATTCGTATAAGGATCCTCTGTACGAGGCGAATGATTCTGAGACATCTGACAGTGACTGCTCAAGTGAATTGGAACAACATTATCATTGCACACCACAAACAGAAATAATTGGAAGTGAAGCTGTTTCAAAAATACGTTCTGGCAGTTCTGCTGGAACAGCGTTTGAACTACTTCCTGGCACTTCTGCAGGAACAGCGTTTGAACCACTTCCTGGAACTTCTGCTGGAACAGCATTTGAACCACTTCCTGGCACTTCTGGTGGCACAACCTTTGAATCATCTCCTGGCATTTCTACTGGAACTGCATTGGAACCATCATCTGATGCTTCGTCATCCACGACACGGAAAGTTTCATTTCCTACCCCGCTACCAGAAAAACTAACTCGAAAGCGCCCAAAGAACCCAGAGAAGTGGGTAAAAAACCTCGCCAAGAAAAGGAGGAATACAGGTCAAAGTTACGAATACGTGAAAAAAACAAAAAACGAAGATGGATCTCTTACCAAGCCCACGTTGCCATATGGCAACGGGCTCAGCTCTCGCCTCTGACGGCCGTATCCATATGGCAACGCAATGAAAGGAAGCCCTCCCCAAGTTCCTTTTGACCGTAGTGGGGTTTGGTAGCTCTAAGAGGCTCCCGTTAGGGTTCAATGACTTCAGTACGACCTGAACAACCAAAGTGCTTCGCCCGTTTTCATATAGTGCTTTTTACCAAGTCTGAAGCAAGGGAAAAAGGACGTGGAGCCCACACTACTTATTCTTTCATCCAACGCTTCTGTTTTCGGTAAGTTATCTGTTGTTTGTATTGATATTACTTCCGTAAATTATGAAATGAACAAGTTGTTATTTATTTTGAGACTTTTACGCACATTTCAGGCGTTTCATCACTAAATAGTGCAGTAAAAATGTCGTTGTTTCCTGGTTTTTACTGATTTTTTTTTCTGGTTGGTTTATTGAACCTCCTCAAAGTAGATTTTCTTTCACAGATAAAATGTCAGAAACCGTGGAACCTGGCCCATCCTCACGGGAACCAATTTTGCATCCAGGTAAATGACCTCGTCAATTATTTTTGTTCCTGTAAATTCTTAGCTATTGATTCGGAATTCCATCACTTATTTTTTGTTCATTATTTCATTGTTTGTTTTATTTTTATACCATTTGTTTTCTAGATGGTGAAGACGTTCCATCAAGTTTGGGAACAGAAAATCCAAATAAAACATCTGCCAGGCGTTCATTAGAATTTGGTAATTGCCTACATAATTTTCGCAGTAGTATAGCATAATAATATTAGGTGTTGGTAAAGGCGTGTTCAGCGTGAAATTTCGGTCCTTTCTTATGGCTACTCATTTTATTTACTCCCTGTATAGTTCATTTCGTACTTTTTTTGTACAGATGATGACTTTCTACGAACTCCAAAAAAAAGAAAAAGAGGGACAACGCCTTCAGATAAATTCTTTGTCTTTAACACCTCCGATGAAGAAATTCGTCAAATTCTGGATCAACTGCTCAGCTCCGATGAGGAAGCATCAGAAGATGAGGAGGGTACAACCATGCAAAACCCTGGCTCATCCACCTCGACCCCAACAGTTATGGAAGCAGGTCAAAGTCATGTTATTCCAATAATAGATATTTCTGTTTCCCCTCTTCCTGCGTCACAGGTTCCACCAGGTAGTACTGCTGATCAGCTTACCCCATCTACTCCTCGTTCGTCCACATCTTTCCCCTCTACGTCTACCGGACCTTCTTCCCCTCATTCCTCCTCAGTGACACCAACAACTTTTCAAGTCCCAACGTATGCACGGACAACCGCTGTTTCACCTCCACCCCCTCCTAGTTCCCCTGTTGAATTGCATGAACTTCTACCTCCTCCCCTTTTTCCTGATAATGTTTCTCCACCCCCCTCCCATTCTGCTGAACTTCTACCTTCACCCACTCGTGCCCAACCTCAACTTCTACCTTCAGCTCCTCCTGCCCAACCTCAACATCAGGTACCAGCTCCTCCACCGCCCCAACATAGAACGGATCGTCAGTTCACTTGGTCCCCCAATCCTCCTTCCTCACCTCCATCTTTTGGTTTCACAGGGGGTTCATCTCTAAGAAAACTCCCAAATGGAAATGAGCCCCAGGATTTCTTTGACCTGCTTTTTACTGAAGAGCTATTCCAGCTAATAGTTCAGGAATCAAATGCATTCTCCGAAGAATTATTTCTTCGTCAAGGAGATCTCCCAAGAGCCCGAATCACTGACTGGAAAGATACTTCGGTTGGCGAAATAAAAAAATTTTTGGGGCTTCATTTCCATATGGGAAATATTCCATTGCACCACCATTTTTCCAGCCTACCATTTTTCAGAAAGCATATGTCTAGGGACAGATGGATGCTGTTACAGCAGGCATTTCATTTGGCCCCCAACCCACTAGAGGAGGAACCAATTCCTGACGATCCGTTATACAAGCTCCGACCCATAGTAATTTATTTTCATAGGACTATGGAATCCATTCTGAATCCTGGAAAAGTAATATGCGGGGATGAATCCATGGCTCCGTGGAGGGGACGGATCTCGTTCCGTCAGTATTTACCATTGAAAAGTCATAAATATGGAATAAAATTGTACATGCTGACGGAACCCGATGGACTACTTCATCGGTTTATAGTTTATATCGGATCCGCTGATACAGAGGTGGGTGGCCAAGGGCACGCCAAAAAAGTTGTGATGAAATTGATGGACGGTCTTTTGGGAGAGGGACGCGCTATCTATTTAGATAATTATTACAATAGCGTAGAATTGGCTGCCTCCCTCTTGGAAGAACAAACGCATGTCACTGGTACACTAAGAGCTTCACGAAAGCACAATCCAAAAGAAGTGGTGTCTGCGAAACTAAAAAAGGGTGAAGTAGTCCAGCGGTGGTCACCCGAAGGTATTAGTGTCAGTAAGTGGAAAGATAAACGGGACGTTATGACAATATCCACGGAATTTTCTTCCGAGCTCATTGAAACCCAAACACGTCGGGGTACCAAAGTAAAGCCAACTGTGGTAGTGCAGTACAACAAATATATGGGAGGAATTGATCGACTAGATCAACTCCTTTCCTATTATATATTACACAAACGCACACTACGCTGGTACAAGAAGTTGGCATTCCACATAATCGAACTAATGTTGCTGAATGCCTACTTGTTGTACCGGCGTTTTTCATTATGTCCCAAAAAAGTTGATCTGCATGATTTCCGTATGGCTATTGTGCTATACCTTTGTGGTGAGGTTCCGTCTCCTTCATCTACCTACCTTCCATCAAAGAGCCAAAATATGATAAACGCCAAGCATTTTCCCATGATCTATGATTCAGATGGGAGCAGAAAAAAACGAATCCGTTGCCGTCAGTGCTCTAAAACCAAAGTTGTGAAACATGTTTCATCATATTGTCCGGGATGTGATGAACAGCCAGGGCTTTGCATACCAAATTGTTTCCTGAATTACCACAAGGAAAAAGGATTCTCTCTTTGTTAGTTTTTGCTACCTCTGTTTAGCATGTAATTAGGTCGAAAAATTATGTATGTATTCCATTTCACGTACCTATGTAATTTTTGTTTTTGTTTATATTATGTGTATGCCATTTCATGCATTTTTCATGTATTATAATTCAGTTCAGTATTTACATTTCATGTATTTTTCATGTATTATAATAATAAGCTACAAAAATTCAGTACAGTATTTACAGCATTTGTTTCGACGTTTTATTACTCCATTTCCACGCTTACCGAGTTTTTAGAAAAGAAAACGGTACGTTCAAAAAGTTAGAACATATTATCAACAATGACGTGCATAATAATTTCTGTACAATACAGTAAGTTATATTTATTTACCCTGGAAAACTAGTAAAATCCCCAGAAATTTCGGAACAGGTCCACCGAAAAAAGGTGTTGTTGCGGGTTAGCCTATCTAGGTTTTATGCCCCTGGCGGGCGTTGCCATTTGGCAACATTCTTGGAAATTTATCAACTTTAGTTTTTTTCTAGTCTACATGCATATAAATACCTTCCTCGTTGAAAATTATGAGACTAATGTTTAATTTCAAGTTATTAAAAATCCCGTCAGAGGCGTTATTCTATGAATATGCTGCCGCGCTGAGAAGGAAAATGGGGAAAGACGGAAGGAAAATGGGGGCTCCTTGTGGTGAAAAGTGTAAACTGAAGTGCCCTGAGCGTTTTTCCAATGGACGTCGACAAAGTTTGTTCAAATATTACTGGGAAATGGGATGTCTTCAAAGGCAGAGGGATTTTATAAACTCCTGCATGACTGTGATAACTCCTCAGTACAGTTACCACAGAGTAGGTGCAAAGCAGTACAATCCTAAAAATGCGTTTTACTTCATGGTAGAAGAGGAAAAGAAGAGAGTTTGCAAAACGTTTTTTCTCTCTACATTAGGTATATCTGAAAGAGTTATACGAACAGTGGTTAGCAATCGTAACAACGTGGACGGTGGTGGCATTCTACGTGAAGATCAGAGAGGAAAACATGGGAACCAGCCCAAAAGCTCAGCTGCATTGAAGGAGGCAATAAGACAACACATTCAGTCAATCCCGACAATAGAGAGTCACTATTGTCGCTCTAATACAACCAAAAAGTTCATTGAAGGTACAAAGTCAGTAGCACAGCTGTACAGAGATTTTGCAGAACAACAGAAGTCACAAGATAAAGAACTTGGTAGTTACTTAATGTACTACGACATTTTTAATTCTGAATTTAATAGGTATATCCTTTTTCTCTCCCAAAAAAGACCAATGTGAGTTCTGCACAGCATACCATACTACCAATGAGGATGGAAAAAAGGAACTCGAAAGTGAGTTTCAGGAGCATATAAGCGAGAGACTGACCTTGCACGGGTCGAAAAGGATGGGGATAAAAAATCAACTGACTGCATCGCAGCCGTTTACGACTTGCAAGCTACTCTTCCTTGCCCGAATGGGGACGTGTCATCCTTCCACTACGTTTCTAAATTGAACGTCTTCAACCTCACCATGTATTTGCTGAAGGAGGGGGAGACTAATTGTTTTTTGTGGCATGAGGATGAAGCAGCAAGAGGAGCGAATGAAATAGGTTCTTGTGTATGGTATTTCTTGGAATCTTTGAATGATCAGGTCAAGGATGGTAAGAAGATAGACATCATCTTCTTCTCCGACAATTGCGCAGGACAAAATAAAAACAGATTCATATTTTCGATGTATGCGCATGGCACTCAGGTTTTCCCTAATATAAAATCAATCACACACAAACTCCTTATTACTGGGCACACTCAAAACGAGGGTGATAATGTTCACTCGGTGATAGGAACACTCATAAAGAGAACTAAAAAGAATAGGGCAATTTATATCCCAGAGCAATATGCTACCCTAATTAGAACAGCCAAAAAATCAGGTGCTCCTTACAACGTGCAAGAGCTTTGTCACAGATACTTTTTTGATTTAAAAGATCTAAGCAATCAACTAAATATTGGGGACAAGTTTTGACGCAGATAGTGGGGACACAATCAAAACATCACTCCTTCACATTATAAAGTTCGAAAAAACTTACCCCACAAATTTTTGTATAAATATTCTTATAGTGACACAGCTTTCAAAATCGCCTTATTTCAAAAAGAAATCCCACCCGCTTCTTTGAGAACGACAAAAACTAGGAGTGGTCGCAAAAAGGAAACAGAAACTGTTTCTGATGAAGTTGTTTCCCAGCCCATAACACTAAAGCCAGCTTATACTGAAAAAAAGGGGATTGCTGCAGCAAAAAAACAAGGGCTTTTGAATCTCTTTTCTGTTGGAAATAAAAAGAAACGCGTTATGCCAAACGCTTATTTTGATTTTTATAAAAATCTTTGAAATTACTCTTTGATTATTTGTTTTTCATAATTCTGGTCACAGGTTTTTCGTTTTGAGTGGGATGAGATGATTTTTTACTTTAAATGCTTTATAAGGATTAGAAACTCGGATGAATATTTTTTTGTAGTACCTACCTACTTAACTGAATCTTGGCAATAATCCTTTTCTTAAAACTACTTGCGTAAATAGATTATGTTTGTGACTTGTTACCCTAGAAAATAGTCTTGACTTCAGTTTTATAACAAACTAGTCAAAAGAGATAGTTTCTTATGATCTTCGTTACCTAAGAAAATAGTTATTCCAGCTACCAACGTTAGTTTGGAATAATGAGTGATTTGAGATTGTGATAAAGTTGTTGATATTGATACTTTAAGCTTATTGTTTCGTCCTCGCAAGGCGCTGAACTTTCCTAAGACCGAACCAAACTATGGGGGTTAGTAGAATGTAGTGAAACTAGAATGACGTAAAAATAAGGTGACCTAACTTGGTTGGCACCTATTTTACACCACGTACAGGAACAAAATTATGTTGAAATCAATGTGATCAGTCATTTGCCTAATGGTTAAATTTTTTCATTTTGCGCCTCCATCGCCATAAAATGTTTAAGACTGAACAAAATTGTGAGAATTTGAACAATTTATTGAGATTAATAGAAACTGAATAAGGCGGAAAATCTTTTTGTGACCAACTACTACTAAGTACCTCTTTTTTCTTAAGATAGCAGTACCTGGATATTACACTGTGATTTAATTAAAAAAAAAACAATGTAGTTTTTTATTTTTTACTTAATAAAACCCTTTTATACAGTTGTATTTTGTGTGATGTGTCATTATTCTCCAAAAGAAACTCGTTTTATCTATATAACTAAATTTACAGGTGATTTTCGTGGTGTCTGTCTGTTTGTCTTTCAATCACGCCAAAACGGCTCAATGGATCGAACCCATCTCGCGTATTTAGATGTTTCAGTGACCGGGGAAGGACATAGGGGGATTCACTCCCGGATCTGATGAATAGGGGTGGGGGTTTATAGGGAAGCCGAAACATAAAAAAATTAAATTCTCGAAATCGGCTCAATGGATCGAACCCATCTCGCGTATTTAGATGTTTCAGTGACCGGGGAAGGACATAGGGGGATTCACTCCCGGATCTGATGAATAGGGGTGGGGGTTTATAGGGAAGCCGAAACATAAAAAAATTAAATTCTCGAAAACGGCTCAATGGATCGAACCCATCTCGCGTATTTAGATGTTTCAGTGACCGGGGAAGGACATAGGGGGATTCACTCCCGGATCTGATGAATAGGGGTGGGGGTTTATAGGGAAGCCAAAACATAAAAAAATTAAATTCTCGAAATCGGCTCAATGAATCGAACCCATCTCGCGTATTTAAATGTTTCTATGACCAGGGAAGGACATTAGGAGGTTTACTTCCCGATCCGATGGATAGGGGTGGGGTTTTATGACATGAAGGACATGTAAGAGATATAATCTGTAAAGCGAGAGGTAACAAAGTCAGATGGACCCACCCCCAGTTATACCCGCCAGCGACAGGCACAACAGCTAGTTTGATACTAAAACGCCACATTCACGAAAGTGTCGTTTTTCTTCAAACAATTTGGAGAAACATCATCGGTATTTTATGGAAAAACGGCATGATTTTCTAGAATTCTAGTCAATAGAATACCCAAATCTAAAGAGGTTTTTCAAGGGCCTCATGCTGAGCTGAAATCACCTTACTTCAATTTTTTCTGACTTTTAGAAGAGCCTGGGCAGCTGAGAAAGAAACGAAAAAACTTTGATGACGACTTCCCAAAAATCAGCTTTTTCGGATTGTGTCACTCTTCTTCCAAATGGACGATTTATTCAGGTAGGTATTTTTCTTATGTAGTTCAGTAACCTACCTATGGTCAAGTATTTTCGGTATCGAGTAGGTACCTTCAATGGAATCGAACAAATCCGAGTAGTTAGTACTGGTAGGTACCGAATATTCTCTAGTATCGCACGTCACTAGCATTATGGAGGCCTCAATCGCAGGACTGAAGGACTGAGGTGAAATGCAGATCCTAGTCTTATTCTATCGGTTTGGTCGCGCAATGACGATGGGCAGCAGTTAGTTGCAAGATTGCCCCTTCCAAAAAAAAAGAGATGACCTATTATAAATAGGTCATGTTAAGTCGTTTTATGAATTTGGTACATGTCACAAAACTGGATTCTGATAATAAAAATAAGGTTTTATTTTGATACGTAACTTTTATCGAACTCACTTTTGTTGTTCACATAGTGGACTTAAGGTACTAGTAGGTAACTAATATAATGCATAGAGGTAGACTTTTTTTTTAAATGTTAAAAAACTACATTTCATGTGAGTTATCAGTGGAAGAAGCATTTTATTAATACCTACCTAGTTCAAAAGGTGTTGAGTAGGAGCTCCATCAGTCTTTCGAAAATATCTCAGAAATAAAGAATAATAGGTACCTACCTATTGTTTAAGGCAATAATACAAATGAAAAAATTAAATCATTTCTCAGTACACAAATTGATCTAAAATATTTCCCAATAAACAACTTAATCGAAATTCAAACCTAAATTAGAAAAGACCGTTTGATTAGTCATTGACTTGTCGGATATTACACCTCAAAAATATCTGTACAAGAATAAAGAGAGCCATGTCTCATTGGAGTGGTGATTTTTCCAGATAGAAGAATGGCAGCCCACTCAATTTTATTCCCCCATGGATCTCGGTGAGACCTACCAGCAGCAGGACCAGATCCAGGTAATATACAACAGATTTTTTCCAGATGGTGTACAAATGTAATATTGGACAAAAAGAATATTGAACCAACACAATATTGAACTAACACAATACTGAACCAATGCAGTATTGAACCAACATAACATTTAACCTGATGAGTGAATTTACTCATGTTTGCCTACCCTTGGCCGTTATAATGTGACAATAAATTCATTCCAGGGGCTGGAAGATGTTGTGCTGCCATCACCCCCTGCCAGCCCGTTGGAGGTAAGCTATAATTGGTGGTATCAATGCAATACTTGAGACGAGAATCTTGACTTTGTCAAATCCGATAATTCATAATATTCCCTTGCAACATTATACAGATCCTTGACATCAGCGAGCCAACAGCTGAGCAAGAGACTGCCTACACCATCAAACCTCCTTCTCCAGTACCAACATCCTCATTACGTTTTGAGCCCACAACACCAGGAAGTGAGTACCAACCTTTTCTACATTACTACATTTCTACCTTTCTACATTTGTATCACTCATGTTCACTGGAAGATTATTACCGCATCGAAAAGCATAGATGGCCATACACCATTCTTTTGTATATTCGGCCGTAACCCCAACCACTGTGATGGTATACCGAACCCAACAACGACGGACGACATACATCGTATCGAGAAACTGCATCAAATCTGGAACGAACTTCCACACATACCTACAACACGAAAATTTCCCGAAACAACAAACCCAAAGTGACAAAACACCGACCGTATATAGAGTACAAAACAGGAGATCTGGTGATGATACAAACCAGTTGTCAAATCATACATCGAGGTAACCCGAAGATAAAGAATTTCCACACATCACAGTTACGGAAATACACCATCCGACGACAGTTGCCACCAGACAGACTACCAAACGCATAGATCAACTCAAAAACACAACGAATCCATCTCGCGGGCGAGTGGAAACAGTGTACGAAACTAACACACGAATACTCACGAATACACCAGGAAACTGAAAATAAATCAAAGACGAAAAGCAATAACCTAGCTGCAACATACACTACCTACCTAAACAAAAGAGCGGACTCGGCAGTAACTCGCATCGTACCATGTTACAGACAACCGGACAAAATGCGCCATTGGGATACATCCTACTTCACAATGATCCTCCTGATCGTGACTAGGCCCAGCATCTCGGTGATCAAATTACACAAATATGACAAAGGCACAACGTTCCTGAAAGGGGACATAGGCCAAGTGGACGCGCAGAAAGGCGAAATAACTCTACTTACATATATGTAAATATAACCGACATGTTAAATATAAATTTAGACGTTATCCAAAGAACACATGAAACATTGAAAATATGCAACAAAGCATATACTAGAGATGCCACCATGTATGCGGCATGTAGAGAACAGGTATACACCCATAGGGACCAGGCAACACTTATAAACGCAGGACACAGAGTTACCCATTATATATCAATATTACGTCATTTTCAAGCCAAATCGGCAAAAAACAAACGGTCGATCCTGCCATGGGTAGGACAAATAACTAAATACCTTTTCGGTACAATGGACGAAGACGATGATATAAGATTCAACAGAACGATCCACAGAATCTTCAGCGTTGAACACAGGATAGTATCAGAACAAAATGACATTCTTGGTTATTTAAACTCCACGTTGAACAAGTTATTAGAAAATTCAAGAACGGGATACAACCAATTATTGAAGAATCATCAAATTATAACTACTGCCTTAGCACAACAGGCAGAAACATCCCAGATTACCCAATACGTCAACGAATACTTCAATCAGCTAACACTGTCATTAATCCAACTCGAAATCGACACACAAACATTCTTGTCATTCTTCGACTTTACTCGACTTCATCTCATGAGCGAAAGTCTAGTCGAACCAGAGCAATTTGAAAAACAAATCTACCAAATCATGGGGACCTTGAACAAAAACTTAACCCCGCCATTCGTCGACCACGAGGGAAACATCGATATATTCGCTTTAATCCGCATAGGATATGTCAACTATCATATGACAAGAGATGGAGTAGGCATTACACTACACTTACCCATAATCCAGAAGCAACAAACTTCACGAATCACCCAATATGTGCCAATACCACATCTAATTAACGACAATACATTCGTCTACAATGTGACAAAATGAACATATTATATCCACCGTTACGACGAACATACAAATCAGACCACGTACCTTGGTATCAGTGAATCATACAAACAACAACAATGCATACTAACAGACACAAACTACCATATCTGCAATTTAAATCTAGAGTTTCACAAATTTGACACATCAGAACCTACCACTGACGTAGACACTGCCGTATTCCAGCTAACGGAACCAATAATTCACCAAGTAAAAGGAACAAAAGACATGTACAACTTTTGTGCACCAATGAATTCTATTATCACAACATATGACTCAGGGACCTTAAACTCGATAAAAGTAAGCGGAAGTTATAAAATTGTATGCCAAAACGATTGCCAGATAGCGGTTAATGGAAACGTAATTCAAATTGACAAACGAACGTTCGAAGCATGATACCTCATTCCATATTCCTTCGTCAAAATAAATCCAAACATCTCTGCTGAATACTTATCTAACCTCACACTGAGAACACCGACCCGAACCATAATTACACACCTAGACGAGGATCCATTCAAAGACTTCGCTAAAACACTTGACCAAATACCAAAACCAATAAGTATAGACAAAACTCCACTATGGGAACCCATTCTGGAACACTTGCCCAAGTCCAACGCAGTAATGGTACTATATTCATAATAACAGGGCTCATAATATTACTCATATATATGAGGAAGAAGTCAAACCCATGCACCGCTCAGCCAGCTGCCAGCACACACCAAATTGTTCTTAACCCAATAGAACCCCGAGACACTATCACTCAGCCGACACCATAATGTCAGGAGCATAAAGTAGAAGAAAAATGTATATACACCTAAGGGGAAACAAAACATAGATATAAGGGATTGTAGGTAGATATTATATATATTTTGAGAGTATAAGAAAAAGGTTTCCTTTATTACCTTCCCTTAATAAACAGACGTAATCATATTTATAAAGATAAGCCAACAGCATGTATATACCATTAATAACAAGATATATATATTCTATTCCCGGAACTACATTACTAATCATTAGGTATAGACAACCAAAGGGAATATTATTCAACTATAGAAGACTATTCTTGGAGAAATCTAACGAAGTCACCAAACGAAGCGTAATTCAAAGGCAACTAGCTATACTGACACTTGTAGCGCCAGACACATATTATATCAATAGAGAGACGTACACATACTAGACGTCAACTATCCAATTAAGATATGTAGTATGTACTTATATTTATATTGACAACTCGTACCTATATAGCAAAGCACCATTATCAGATAAAACCCAATGTAAAACATTTATTGCTGTAGAACTAATAACTTCACTTTTCAAGGTTGACTCACAACCACGCATTCCCCTCCACACCTCCAAAGACTAACGAACCGGGCGCTCCGCACTCGCAACCCGCACGTTGCTCTTCAAGAGGGGGCGCATGTAAGCATATGTAAGTAACACATTATGTTTTACATCGCCAACATCAAACCCGAACCCAACCTACAATAAGAAGCCGAATTGGAACGGGGATTGCGAAATAACAACAAGACCTTTAAATCAATGTTGAATATTTCGCGCCGGCCACCGCATTGCCAAATACAATCGGAAGAGGTACAGAAATCAACTCCGAATTCAGCCGCCTGAGCAGCAAATCCTAGACTCAACAGCCAAAATAACGAGAGAAGGGGAGCAATCTTTCCCCACTGACATGGGCAGTATAAAACCCCATGCAGCGCCATCAACGAGCTCTTCCGTATACCATTGAAGTTCAAAATTCGTGGAGTGGTCCAGAAGAGAACCTGTCACCTCCTTCGGATCCGGCACCCATCGCCCACGAGCGGACAGCACCCTCGGAGATCTCTGGTCAAGTCTCCGAGTACCGAAAGAATATCTGACGCAGAGCCACTCCAGTGAATCAGCCAGCACCTGGACGTCGGAAAGCCAACAGATTCCTCAGGGGAAAAGCCGAGGTCAGTACTTGTTCATAAAGCGACTAAAGTCTTCAACTGCGTAGCGAATCCGTACAAAAAATATCCGCGCGCGGCCCGATTACGGTCTTGGAGGGAATAGGTAGGGAGTAGGATTGAATAAGTAGTTTAATTGTAAATAGGGATAATAACTTTGTGGAAGAATAAAGCAATAATAATAACGTGTCAGCCAGAAAACTACTGTTCTCGTTCCTACTAAACCTAAGATCTCCCAGGGATAAGTTACTGTAAATATATCTGTGGCACAAAAAAAGGGCAATATCTGGGCAGTAATTCTAGGCAGAGGATTGGGTCCATTTGAGTAGGCCAATTCCAAAACGCGCTAAATCGATTGTTTGAAAAAAATGAGTTATTGGTATCGTTGGATTCAGAATGGCGTCAGCTACATCCTTGTGATGGTTTCCAATGTCAAAACGAGGCAAAACCCATTGAAAAACGAGTAGAATGTTTGAGTACTCTTCCAAAACGCGCTAAAAAGGGTCATACTCCAATTCCAAAGTGAGCCAAAACATCCCAGGATCAGAACACGCTAAAAGCCCCGAGAGCAATGGCTACTGAGCGTAGTTCAAAAGCAAAACGCGCTAAAAATAAAGGTGGCTTCGTTCAATCTTATTTTTTCAGACTTTTCTACCCTTTTCTCCTGAATTTAATTAATTGTAGATAAGTCTGAAAAATAGACAGAAATAAATTTTATTTCTATTCTAACCAGATTTTTTGATTGGCAGGTTGGTATGACTGTAAAGGGGGAAAAGATTGGTTGTAGGAAAGTAAGGTTATGACGTTTATGTGCACGACGTGGTGGTGACTGATTATTTTCCGTTCGTAAATGTAACAATAAATTCCGTTTCAATAAATTTAACAATGATGATGGTTAACGATGCTGAAGATGTCTCCTCAGATGATGGTTGTACTGCAACACAGAAAGAAAAGGCGAGGAAACGGCCGTCAAAGCCAGAGAAGTGGAGGAAATCTCTAGCGAAAAAAGCAAGGTAATCTGATGATTGTTATGTTTTTTGTTCGGGTTTGGCTTTTAATACCATGTAACACACAGCAGGTCTGAGGCCTGTCTAGTTGGTACTAAGTTTGCTAATGTTTCCTTTGGTTTTGTTACAGACACGAAGCAAAACGTCTCCCAACCCTACCTACCTGTAAGCACAAGGAAAGTAGCAAGTTCCAATGTTCAAAACTTTCAATGCAAGACATCAGGCGAGCACATGAATAATACTATAAAGATAAATCTTTAACCTCAAAAAAAACACTTCATTGTTCAATACAGTCGTGTCGCTTCTGTAAAACCTAACGTTCTGCGAGAAAACGGCGATATTCAGAGCTCAAAACGTAGGGATTTAGTAATTACCCATGATCTGCCTCGTAAGCGAGATGGTGTTGTTGTGAACATAATGGTGTGCCAAAAAGCCTTCTTGCAAATCTTGAGCGAGAAAAAAGATCGGGTTCGTCGTGTTTGCAGAGCGTACTATGAATTGGGACAGACGCCCCCCGAAAAAAGAGGTGGTGCCCGGAAGGTGGAACTGTCAGTATTCAGAAGGAATGCAGTTGTTAATTTTATTAAAAAATTGAAACCTCTGCAAAGCCATTATTGTCGAGGAAAAATGAAGGTAAGACAGTATCTCGACAGCAGTCTTTCCTGTAGTAAGTTGTGGAAAATGTTCCTTGCTGAACACGGTTTGTCTCCTTCTGCTTTGGGCGGAGATGAGGCACAACCTGTTGAAATAGCACTGAATGCTGAAGATGGAAACCCTACTGAAGGGACATCACCACTACCTGATGAAACATCGTCCCTGGGCATGCAAGCCGAACCACCATTTATACTTAACAAACCAGTACATCTATATGCTGTTAAGTATGAATGTTTTAGAAAAATTTTCAACGAAAATTTCAATATAGGATTTGCAGCACCATACACTGATCGGTGTTCAACATGCATGCGGCTTGAGAATGAAATTAGTCATGAAAAAAATGAAGAGCAGAAGAAAGAACTGAAATCTAATTTGTCTATCCATAAAAAGAAAGCTAAAGTTTTCTTTGATAAGTTGAGACAAGAAACCCCTGAAGAGCTGTTGCTGAGCTATGATTGCCAGAAAAACCTTGTGCTTCCAAAAGTACCAGATCAGGAAGCATAATATCGGCGCCAGCTTTATTTATATAACTTCACGATCTGTGAGGGTGTTTCGACTGCCGATCGGTCGACTTCCAACACATTTAGTTACACATGGACAGAAGAGCAATACGGAAAGGGGTCAATTCATATTGCTTCAGCTCTATACCATCGACTTTGTCTTTTGAACTTTGAAGGAAAATCAATTTTGAAATTGTTTTCAGATGGGTGCGGGGGACAAAACAAAAATTCCACAATAATTATTATGTTCATGCTCCAATATTGGCTGCTCAATAAGGCCCCTCCAAACGTCGAAAAAATTGTCATCTTCTTTCCAATTGTGGGCCACTCTTACATACCACCAGATAGAGTTTTTGGAAATTTGGAGAGAGAGTTCATATCGTTGTCCATTATTCCTAATCCTCAGACTTACTTAGATATAATTAAAAAATTCACTACATTGGTACGTCTGGGGGAGGATTGCGATGTAATCGACTGGAAGGAGCAGAGCGACAAATTATTAAAAACCACTACTTCTTGGCACTTCAAGTTCCAGAAGGCCACAAAAATTACCCTAATCAGGGGAGTTACTCAGAAAGGAGTCTTGGTTCAAGGCGAACCATTTTATAACTTTGAATCTGGTGAGCCTAAATATGTCACTAAAAGATATAAGTCTCTCAGAACAGTAAATCTGAGTAAAGTTCCCCAAGGGGTCAGCATCAAGAGTGCGAAATTGGCCGATGTGTTAAGTGGAGTGAAGATCCTTCTCTCGAATATTACACCAAAGTATTCAATGACCAACGTTTCGAAACTGGAGCATCATCATCAGGAACGACGGATGAAGTTGTGGGGGACAATCAAGATGAACTCGTCATGGAACTCGAAATTATTGGCGGCGAGGTGGTTAACATCGTTGGAGATACAGATCCAATTGTGAACAATGATGAGCCAGAGGAGAATATGGACTTCGATTTTATGGAATCGGATGAAGAGGAAATTCTTTAAGACCTTCCATATTTTAATTTTTTTCTTCACATTTTTACTTAATTTTTACCTCATCTCAAATTCAAGACTTCAGTGTCATATTGTTTTATGTTTTTTAAAATTGGAACAGGTAATGTTAATTTTAACGTAATTTTTTTAATGCCAGTTTGCATAACTACATGTTGGTACTTTAAGTGTGAAGGTTTTTTTTTAATAAACATTATTATTGAGCAACAATTTTGAACAGTACCTACTTTACTACTTCAATAAGTCTTATTGAAAATATGATTCCTACCTACTCTCAAAAATAGCGCGTTTTGGAAGTGGAAACATAAATAGCTCACTTTGGAATGGGAAATGTTTTGCAAATGGCTGCCCTTCCAATTTCAAAATGAGTTAAAAACGATCTCCAATTCCAAAACGCGCTGATTCCTAATTTCAAATTGAAATAACTAATTCGTCCTCATTAGAAAAATGATGAAATTTTGCAGCAGGAATTTAGTGAATTTTTGGAAATTTTAGGAAAAACCCCCATAAATGTAGGCTGTCAGGTTAAAATGCAGCAGTTTTTTGCGTTTTTCTTAGTTTTGTTTGGGAGTCTTTTAGCGAGCTTTGGAATTGGCCTACTCATTTATGCTACCTCACATCTACCTATCGGAGGGGTCTAGCTCCGTTTCATTTACCCGCAGTCAGGCTATCCCTATCGGGGGTAAAATTCGAACTTGGCTGGTTTTTGTCCAACTTCTTGGGACTTGGACCTAGCGGAGGGGTCCATCTCCGCTTCAGCTGCCACTTCCCCTCTGAACTGACGCGCGAAAACATTGTACCCCTCCGGTCCCACTTATTAATCCCCATTCCGTCAGGCAAGGTGTGCGTCCTTTTTCTGCATTACAAGAGTTTTCAGTCAAATCGTGTGTTTCAATCAGAGCACCCATTCCAGCTCATAAATATTTTTGGCCCTTCGAGCTGGATTTCTCAGAGGTTGCCCATCGATTCTCTGCTCTGTGACGGCTTCATTTTCTCGCTTGGTAGCTCGTCTGGTTCTTCCCTGCTCCATCCTATTATGTTTCCTCTTACAAAAGCATTATACGTGATAACGCCTTTTTTGCCCGTCGTAACAACGTGCTCTTTTTTATTATCATTTAGATAGATTAAAACTGCAACTTGAAAATGTGCGCCCAGAATCTAGAAGTTAGAGCAGATAAGAGGGCATTCGAGCGAGACCCTCAATTAAAAGAGGAAGGAATGAACATAATTATTCATGCAGGACAGATGATATCGACACCTGAGAGGAAGAAGGACCAATCTGATTGTTTTCCACCCATCAGATTGGCCCTTCTTCCTCTCAGGTGTCGATATACGCAGCCGCAGACATAAGCGTAGGAAACATTCATTGTACCAGGGATGGCAGTGGCCAATGTGCTTCACCAAGCGGTTACTTTCCTTCGCCAAAGAGCAAACGGGACAAATACAATTATTATGGGATACCTTGATACTATTCACAAAGTTGGTGGCCTAAGCTTAACGTTACAAGAATGGGCACACTTCGTGGAAAAGTTAGCCTTTATACACGGTCTGATCCATTAGCTGCTACTCAAGGGCATTAGTGCAAAGTTGCCCACCCTCCCCGAACAGGCTGCCAACCACCACGAAGGGGTGGCTGCCCCCCCAAGAAGAGGTGGCTGCCCCCCACGAGGATGATCAGGATCACGCTTCTCAAGGCAGAAAAGCTCCTTGGAATAGTCTGGAGACGACTTAGTTCAATATCCGTTTCTCCTGGATTTATTGAAATTGGCTTAGAGATACTACGTGCACAAGCCGTCCTCTTCACAGAGTTTGAAAGAGATGTTGTGCTAAGTTTTGACGAAATGAAGGTTAACAGCAAGTTATGCTTTGACGCTGTTGAGGAAATGATCAGAGGGCCTCACAACTATGTTCAAGTCATGCTTATCCGCAGTTTAGTTGGAAAATGGGTACAGCCCATATACTATAATTTTGATACTGCCGTAACGAAAGATCTGTTGGTTGAAGCCATTTCCATGATAGAAAAAGCTGGGTTCAAAGTCAGAGGATTGGTTAGCGATATGGGCCCGTCTAATCAGAAGCTGATGAATGAGTTGCGTATCACTCCAGAGTCGTCGTCAATACGAAATCCGTGCGACGAAAAAAGAAGAATTTGGGTTTTCCGCGACGTACCCCATCTCCTAAAATTATTACGGAATCACCTCCTCGACAAAGGATACCTCCTTGAAAATGGTAAACAAGTGAAAAAAGACCATTTTATTAAACTTATTGAGCTACAATAGATGGGGAACGATCTAAAGTATGCACATAAGCTGTCAATGAACCATGTACTTGTAGCTGGCACTGAACGCCAGAACGTCAGAAAGGCTGCTGAATTACTCTCTCTCACAGTTGGGAAAGCGATCATTCATAACTTTCCGGAGTTAGAACATGTGGGAGAGTTTGTAACAATAATAAACAATGGATTCGATGTACTTAACTCTCGATTCCCATTGTCTGGTTTAAATGAGCTTAAGAGTGCTTAAGGTACTTGTTTGGAGAAGCAGAACGAAGCTCTTGACAAGCTGTATCAACTTCTCAAATCAATGAAGGTCATCGAAAAGAAAACCAACTCTCTTCTACCATTTCAGAAAGGGTTTCTAACATCTATCAACAGTCTTCGAGGAACTTACAATGATTTGAAACAAGAGGGTTATTCTTATGTGATGGCTGCAAGATTCAACCAGGACGTGCTGGAAAACTATTTTTCACGTTTACGAGGGTTCGGAAGGTTTTATGACCATCCTATGCCGACTACTGACTACTGTTACGCAGAGAATCAAGTCGTTAACGCTAGGCCACCACACTGCTCAATTAGTGGGAAGTGGAAACTGCGAAGAAGGAAAAGAGGCCCAATCTTTGACGTCCTAGGTGGAAGCTTCGAAAATCAAAACTTGCAACAAGTCAACAGTCAAGGTGAACATTAGGACAACAGCCTTGCCGAGGAACAAAGTAATGACGACATAACTTCGATCGACGAAATTCTGAAGCAACTTGACGAGGATGAAGAAAACATGACTTCGATCGATGAAATTTTGAAGCAAGTTGACGACGAAGAGGCTTTTGAAAGTACTAAAGAGGAAACCGAGCTCTTAGAAATGATTGCAGGATATGTCACATACCGAATGAAAAAGAAACACCCAGAAAAAGCCAAACACAACGAGCGAGACATCACCACCTCACGAAAGAAACTGGCTTCATAATTTATCAAGAGGTTCGTTGATGAGACCTAGCGAACAGTGTATGGACATGATTTTACGGATGGAAAAGGAATTTTCAGTGTTTCATGGAACTTTCGTGAATAGAAATCCTAAAGTGTTTTCTACGTTGATAGAGATAATCAAAAATAAAAACCCAGATTTTGATACTTTTATGGTTTCGTGTTTTGTCAGAACCAGAACTTTTATTAGAATGAAGAGCATAAACAAGAGAATGGAAGAAGATAAAAAAAAATCGCTCAAACGACCAGCAGATGAAAACAAAAAGCGTGATAACAAAATGCGAAAAATTGTGAATTAAAATGTAAATACTTGTATACTTACTACCTAACTGGTGGATGTTTTAGCATAGTACCTACATTTTAATGATTTCTGCATAATTATACATTGTTACATTAGTTCTTTTTTATGTACAAAAGTATACTGCATGATATTGAGACATTTTAGTGAACACGAGAAAAATACTTTAATTCCTTTACCTAGTCACCGTTTTGCGTTATTAAAAAAATTATTTCCGTAATACCTGCACTTGTTGTAGGTACCCAGGGTCCCTAAGTATATATTGGCAACAATTAGGAATTTCTTGAAGCGAAAATTGGTTAGAATTGGGAACGAAAAGCTAAATATTGCTTGCCAACCAAGGCTTGGAATGGGAAGCAGAGCGGCAGGAGGTCGCCGCTGACGTCACAGTCAGAGCCCCGGTTTTCCGTGGCAGGTACCGTGTGTCTAGTATCTGTGGGAGTTCTCTCGTTTTTATTGATGAGCATATTGTCACTGACATTGTTTTCCAAAATGGCGTGTGGGGGTAGGTTGGCACTTTCAAAAAGGGGCTAGTTGGCACTAGTGCCAACCAGCCCCATAACCAGTGCCCCCTTTTTCCTCTCCATTCTCTTTACTTAGAAATGAACTTATACTTATGAACTTGTAGTTATTGAAAATACAAATGTATTTTCAATTGACACATACATGCCTGTGTTATCAAGGCTGCACATCCACGGCCATGAGGGGTTCCATTCAAAACCTTTGCATCATTTCATGTCTTTCGTTATTCTTTCTTTTTTTTCTTTTTTCAATTTTTTTTTTCTGTACCTAGGTTACAAAATGGTCAGGACATATGAAAGAAAAACGAAGAGGGCATCTGTTCCATTGCAATTAAGGAGGCAAGCTGTTCAAGCCCACTTAGTTGAAAAGATGAGCCTCACGGTTGCTTCTCAGCAGTTCAACATCCCAAGAAGGAGTTTGGCTCGTTATTGTCAACGTGCTCGAGAACACATGGAAAAAGAGAGGACTGAATCAGTGCCTGACATCGGAGGCTACCTTAGAAATAGGCAGGTAGGTAAATTCAAGCAAAGTATAGGTGTGCTTGTATACTTGACCATCTCAATGTTTACTGTTGATTTTAAATAACCTTTGGTTAATTTCTTATTAATTAATTTATTTGTCTTCTCTTACTCACAGGTTTTCACGCCTGAGCAAGAGTGGGCCCTGGCACAGTACCTGAGGAAAGCGAGTGATATTTATTTTGGACTTTCACCCAAAGAGGTAAGGAGGTTTGCTTATCAGTTCATCGTTCAAAACAGTGGGGAGTGTCCTCCTTCATGGTCAGCAGTCCAAATGGCTGGACGAGATTGGTTCACATATTTCTCATCTCGTCATGAGCTATCCATTCGCACACCTCAGGCAACAAGTTTGGCAAGAACTTCAAGTTTTAATAAACACAATGTGGGCAAATTCTTCGCTCAACTGAAGACTGTTTTGGATCGCCTGAAGCCTACACCTTTAGATATTTGGAATGTCGACGAGACTGGGGTCACAACTGTCCAAAAGCCCAATCGTGTGGTGGCCAGAAGAGGCCAAAAACAAGTTGGCAGGATAACCTCCGCTGAAAGGGGAACATTGGTTACCGTTGCGGTTGCTGTGTCTGCTGGTGGAAACTCAATTCCTCCGTTTTTTGTCTTTCCCCGGAAAAATTACAAACCCCATTTCCTCGTCGGTGGGCCAGAGGGTAGCGAAGGGGATGCTAACCCATCACGGTGGATGGTGGAGACAAATTTCAGTAAATTCGCTCGGCACTTCGTCCGTCATTCAAGGAGCTCAAATGAAAGACCCACTCTCTTGTTGTTGGACAATCATGACTCACATCTTTCACCGGATGTACTCGACTATTTCAAAGAGAACGGTGTCACCGTCCTGTCTTTTCCCCCACACTTCAGTCATAAGCTTCAGCCGCTTGACAGAAGCGTGTACGGGCCTTTGAAGAGGTACATCAACACAGGAAGTGATGCGTGGATAACTACCCACCCTGGACAGACGATGACCATTTATGACATCCCTGGTATTGTTAGAGGGGCTCTTCCTCTAGCTGCCACTCCAAATAATATCACCAGTGGATTTAGAGTGGCAGGGATCTGGCCCTTCTGCCCTGACATTTTCACTGAAGATGATTTCATGCCGAGCTACGTAACGGATCGGCCAGCACCACAAGGCCTTGTCAGTAATGATGAGTCTGTCACCAGTGAAAGAATTGATGTGCTGCCTGCTGCTCTACCGTTCTGAGAACGTCAAGGAAATGAAGCCACCCCCAGCACTTCATCAGCACCATTTGACCCTTCGTTGCCTGGTCCCTCTGGTATTTGCGCCCAAACGGTGCTTAAACTCCCTGAAGAACTGAGACCTCTACCAAAAGCACAGGCACGAACAGAAACCACTCGTGGTCGCAAGAAGAGAGTTTCAGCCATTCTGACAGACACACCAGTAAAGGATGCATTGAGGGAAGAAAAAGAAGTCAGACTGCAGAAAAAAAGTGGAGGAAAGGGAATGCGACTGTCAAAGCCAAAGAATACAGCCAACCCGATAAAGAAAGCAGCCGACCCGCCAAAGAAATCTGCTAACCAACCCAAGATAAGGAAACCTGCTGACCGAACATCTAATGAAGAGACTACAGAGGATGAGCTGTCAGAATCAGATATCAGTTATGCTGAATCTGAAGACAGTTTGGAGTTGAATTTCGATGAAATCGATGAGGAGGAAGTGCAACCGCCACCCCCTTCCTTGGAACCTTTTATCTGCCATTGGATGGTTGGGGTCAGTTGGCACTAGTGCCTACCTACCCCTTCTACGCAGTGCCAACCGACCCACACCCTGGTGCCAACCAACCCCGCATGCGGGGCTGGTTGGCACTGATGACCTGGGGTTGGAAAATGCTCTTTATAAAATCGAAAAATGAAGTAAAAATTAAAATAATAACAGTAATTTGTATATAAGATATGAAGCATTTCAACCCATTTTTCAGATTTAAAAAATCTCTAATCATTGATTTTTTTAAAATCAAAAAAAAAAATCGGTGCCAACCAACCCCGCTCTCCCCTACCTAATTCGTGTTTTGGGGCCAAAATTGGTGGAAACCACCAGAAACAGGCTATTGGCTACAGGGGGTTGGCTATTTCAATTATTTTACATGAAAGTAACAATAAATGAACAGCCAATGTTTACATTCATTCACGTTTGCTTACATTCATATTCACGTTCATGTTTATGTTTACATTCATGTTTACGTTCGTGTCTGTTCATGTTTACATTCATGTTTACGTTCATGTTTACATTCACTTTTACGTTCATGTTGACGTTCACGTTTAGGTTCATGTTCATTTTTACGTTTACATTGACGTTCATGTTGACGTTTAGGTTTACGTTCTTGTTTATGGTCTTGTTTATGTTCATGTTTATGTTCCTTTTTGGCTCAAGTTCACGTTCGTTTACGTTCTTATTTACAACCGTTTATGTTCATGTTTAAGTTCGTTTACGTTCATGTTCACATTCAAGTTTACGAAAATGAACGTAAACATGACATAAACATGAACATGAACGAACGTAAATGAAGATGTACATAACTGAACATGAACGTAAACATTAACATAAACTAAACATAAACAGAGGTAAACGAACTCAACCAAACGTAAACGAACCTTAACCAATGTTTACATTCATGTTTACGTTCTGGTTTATGTTCATGTTACGTTCATGTTCACGTTCATGTTTACATTAATTTTTAAACAAACGTAAACTTTCGTTTTGGGTTGTTTGTTTTGTTCCAGTTTGTTCACGTCGTTCATGTTTATAAATGTTTACGTTCATGTTAAATTATGTTCATGTTTTTTGTTTTGGTTTCCATCTTACATAAATTCATATAACTTTTCAGATGGTGAAGGAAATCCAGAAGGAGCGGGAGCCTAAGACTGCTGCTGCTGCCACTGCACCTCCTGTCATCGACAGGCGCATGGCCTGTAAGATTAGGGATCTAGGACTGGCAAACCAGCACCCATACAACTGTGAACGATACAAGAATTTAACAGAGAGATTAGAGCAAGATTGGAAGGGCGTGATGAGGTCACCTGAGGGCTCTACTGCTAATTATATTGCATACCTTTATAGGCTGATGTCATTTGCGTGGCACCGCCGAGTAGCTGCTGGCGCAGAAGGGGTTGTGGAGGAATCTGAGCGTGATAGCCACTGGCGCCTAGACATGCTAGATTTCGACACTCACCTCGTTTACCTCCAGCTACTGGAAACGGCAGGTGCCGCAGCCTCTACTATTTACAATTACGTTAAAGTTATACAGAGAGCCCTCAGGTGGCTTAAGGGGGAGGCCCTCAATGAAGGGTGGGGTACCAAATGGCTTAGAAGGATTGAGGGGAGGGAAGGGAAATGGAAGCAGTGGGTTAAAGGTCATAGTAAGCTCCTTGGCAGGGAGAAGGTGCAGTCCGACATCCAGCTTTCGAGGAAGCTTAGAAAGCTGGATGAGGAAACGGGGTTGTCGGGAATACGGCAGAGTCTAGAGAAATTGTTTCTAGATATGAGGCCCTCAATGATGGAAGCCCTGTCAAGTTTGGAGGAGGGTCCTCAGCAATTATTAATCTCAAGCAGGCATACATCGGGTGCCAGAGACTGGATCTCTGTCACCCAGTATCTGGCGGGCCTCACGCTGCTCCGCAATGGGCATCGTCCTGGGGTCTTGCGAAACATGACAGTGGAGGAGGTGGAGCACGCTGAGTTTCACAATGGCCTCTGGATGGTGCTTGTTGTGGAGCACAAGACGGCAACTTATGCCGCGGCGTCCGTTGTGAATGAGGCTTTTGAATGGCCCCTTTTCCTTAGGTACTTGGAACTTCGAAAGAGGTTCACTAGTGCAAAGGGACCCTGGTTTTTCATGACATCTGAGGGCTCCCAATTACAGGATAAATCAGTCCTCAGTGACATCAACCGGGTGGTGTCTGAACATGGTCTCCAATTACCCAAGTAGACTGCCAGCCTCTTGAGGAAGCTGGCAGCAACAATTGCTCATCAAATGTCGCTGAGGACTGGAGGGGTTAAGGGCCCATCAGCTAATGCAGCCAGCACGATGGCACATTCTGTTGCGGCTGCTAAATCCTGATATGTTTTGCCAGTGGCATCGACATCATCGGCGGTTTACCAGTCACAGCTGAGCACTTTCCGGAGTGTCACCTCCACGTCTGTGCCATCAAGCTCTACTTCACAGCTTGAGGGGTACAGGGTCCTTAACCCCCCTCCCTCACCAGAACCTGTCTCTTTCCAGACAACCCCTTCGCCCTTCCTTCTGCAGGGAGTGCCCTTTGGCACTTTACACAGTCCTCTCAAGAAGAAGAAGAAGCAGGAAAGTATTTTGACAAGACTGAATTATTAATTTCGTATTGCTTCTATCTTCTTCTTCTTCTTCTTCTATTTCTTCCCTTCCTTCTCCTCGTCCTTCTCTCATATAGCCATATGGTAGCGCCACGAGCCCTTCGCCACATCCAGCTCTGTTAAGTATATTTATGTTTATTTCAGTATATTTATGTATATTTGTATAATATGTATATTTATCATAATAATATGATATGTATACTATAATATGTATATGTATGTAATATAGCATGTATAATATAATATGCATATTTATGTATGTATATTTCTTTATATTTAAGTATAATATGTATCCCTTGTATTATGAATGGTGTATAATGGTACTGTATATATTAGACGTAATGTACTATTACAGTATAGTACAGTAGAGGCCTACAGAGATGTCTAATATGTATCGCTTGTATTATGAACTGTGATAATGGTATTGCATATATTAGATGTAATGTACTATTACAGTATATAGTATAGTTAAGACCTACAGAGATGTCTAATATGCATCACTTGTATTATTTGTGTATAATGGTATTGTATATCGACAGCCACGCTGCAAAAGCCTGTAAGAACAGTTTTTTCCCGAAAATAAGGTTTTGAGCTTTACTGGGCGGGCCTTGTGCACATGGTAATATCAACCGAGTCGAACTAAAACGCTCCATTTCTTCTCTATGGCCGTTTATAATAACTTGTAAGTTTGAAACCTCCACATGCCGAAGTAAAATCCTGCAAGTGATGTGTGCAGAAGAACCTGTCTTCAAAAAAAGGTAAGTTTTTGATATTTTTCATAATTATAATGATCAAAACTGCCTGTATTGTGTTGAGACATGAACTGACCTCCATTCTGTTGTATAAATATCTTCAGGGAGTGAGAAATAATAAAGAAATGATGAGGCGTTTGTGAGGGTATTGAGGAGCGTAACATACAGGATTTACTTTAGGGTCGGGGATCGGAGACAGACTTTGGACGAAGGAGAGCCAACTGAAAATGCAGACAAGCGAAATGGAGATGAAGAACACAGGATTGATGAAGACGAGGATTACGTCCCTGGAAACAAGAGCATTGGTTCTGAGAACGACGAAGAGGGAGGAGAAAGCAGTGGAAATTCAGAGGTCGGGGATTGAATAGAGACTTTTGACGAAGGAGAGCCAGCTGGAGACAGAGGCAAGCCAAACGGAGATGTAGAACAGAGCACCGGAGTTGAAGAGCAGAATGTGATTGGATCATTACAGAAGAAGAGAAGCAAAGAGAGAGGAATTCTCAAAGACACCCAGAACGTAAGGATGCGTGAGAAGAGGAAAAGAGAAATGGGAGAGGCATACCAGAGGATCAGAAAAAACAAACAAGAGAGCGGGAAGTGGGACTATAAAGTGGAAAGATGGTCAAGAATGTTGAGACCTTCATGTAACTGCAAACAGAGTTTGGCAGGAAAAAAACTACATTGCCGTCAAATTTTAGAAGATGAGAGGAAAAGAATTTATCTCAATTTTTGGAAAGATTTGAAATGGAACGCTAAGAGAACCTTAGTTGCAGCGTTGGTTGATGTTGTTCACCCCACAAAACTTCGGAATCGCAGACAAGATGGAGAAAACAGACGAGGTCTAACGCTGCAGTACCACCTCAAGCATGATGGGAAGAGGGTACACGTGTATGCACAAAACAATTTTTGAACACTTTCGATATTACCTATGATTTCGTTTCCTCGTGCATAGAAGAAAACCGAGAGGCTCTACGTGCTATCCATGGGGAAGAGGTGCCTGAAGAAAAGCCTATCTCTTCTAAAGCCAGACACCAGAACTGGGAAATGAGAGCTCTTGAAAACATTCTCAAATCTGCCTCGAGTTGAGTCGCACTACTGCCGACAAAATACAGCAAAATTTTACCTTGAACATCTTCCAAACACAAATGGATGTTTACAGGCTGTATTCAAGTGAGGCAGATAAACCAGATGGACCAGGAGCAGTGTCCTTTACGAAATTCGATGAAGAGTACAATAGACAACGCCTTTCAGTTTACAAGCCGCGAAAAGATCAGTGCGATGAATGTGTTAGCTATAAAGCCGGTAATTGCTCCCTAGAAGAAAATCGCCCAATCGCTCATCAAAATCGAAATAATGTGGCAAGAAAAGAAAAAGAGGAGGATACCAAAGGAACTCATTTCGTGGTAACACTGGACATGCAAGGGGTCCTGCTAAGCCCCACAGGGTTCAACGCTTCGGCCTTGTACTACAAAATGAAATTGTGCGTTCACAATTTCACCGTGTTTAACACCAAGAACCACCACGTCCTTTGTTACGTCCGGCATGAGGCAGAGGGTGGCATAACGTCCAACGAGTTCGCCACTCTGTATGTTAACTACATCCGACGGATAGCCCCCACCTTAACGGAAGATCAAGACGTGATAATCTGGAGCGATGGGGCAGGGTATCAGAATCGAAATCAAAATCTGTCCAATGCTCTACTACAACTGAGCAGAGAGCTGAACATAAACATAATACAAAAATATTTTGAAGTTGGACACACCCAAATGGAGTGTGACTCCATCCATGCTCAAATTGAGAAAACTCAGGAACAAACTTGTATACATACCGGCAGATTACCTAGAGGTAATAAAAGTGCGCGAATCAAACCATGCCCCTATGAAGTGGAGTACGTTGACCATAAAATGTTCATAGACTACTCTAAATTGGGGCCTATGGACTCCATCCGTCCAGGCCGTTCAGTTGGAGATCCAAAGGTGAACGATTTGCGTGCCATCAAGTACTCGCCTTTGGGACAAATGTTTTACAAACTTTCGTTCGAAGAGGATACTTGGACCTAACTTGAGAAGCGACCGAGAAAGAGCAAATTTGAAGGAGTGGTAAAGAGGCACTATAATGCTCCTTTGAAGATAAAAGATGATAAATTCAAGCATTTGCAGGACTTGAAAAAAGTGATACCCACAAATTATCATTCATTTTATGATAACCTTAATCATTAGATAGGTAAAAGTATTGCTCATTGCTTGAAACCAAGCAACATGATACTGAACCAACATGATATTGAACCAACATGATATTGAACCAATATAATATTGAACCAACATAATATTCAACCTTATGAGTGAATTTACTCATGTTTACCTATCCTTGGCCGTTATAATGTGACAATAAATTCATTCCAGGGACTTGAACATGTCGCAATGCCATCACCCCCTGACAGCCCGGCCTTCTCGCTGGAGGTAAGCTATAGATTGGGGGTATCAATGCTATACTTGAAACAAGATTCTTGACTTCGTCAAATCCGATAATTCATAATATTCCCTTGTGATGCGATTATAGAGCGATGGAATGTCAGTGGGCAACGTTGTAGAGATCCTTGGCATCAGCGAGCCGATCGCTGAGCAAGAGACAGCCTCCACCATCCAACCTTCACCATCCAACCTCCTTCTCCACTACCGAGCACATCCTCATTACCATTTGAGGAGGACATGCCCACAACGCCATCAAGTGAGTAGCAACCTTTTCTACCACCACTCATGTTCACTGGAAGATTATTTTTTTAAATAACCATCACTTCTTTCTATTACAGCGTCCAGGAGAGGCATTAAAGGAGTAAAAAGAGCTCTTCACCGCCCTTACATCGGTGGCAAGGGGCGGAAAAGGCTCCTGGCTGCCACAGTTGAAAGACCAGGGCGCCTGAAGTTTTGTCCCCTATGAGGACATACGGCTAAAGAGCAGATGAAGAGACACATAGAAAATCACCACATAGGGGACCCACCTACGAGGATCAGCAAGGAGACCGCCCAGGCCCTTTACCACGAGACCAGAGTACTTTTAGGGAATGGGGTGTCCCGGATCCCTGACAGTATAGTGAAATCCATACTAGGGCGGATTTGGAAGAAGAAAGAGTCTAAGGAAAAACAGCAGGAGTTTTTTAAGTGAGTAGCAACCTTTTCTACCACCACTCATGATCACTGGAAGATTTTTTTTTAAATAACCATCACTTCTTTCTATTACAGCGTCCAGGAGAGGCATTAAATGAGTAAAAAGATCTCTTCACCGCCCTTACATAGGTGGCAAGGGGCGGAAAAGGCTCCTGGCTGCCACAGTTGAAAGACCAGGGCGCCTGAAGTTTTGTCCCCTATGAGGACATTCGGCTAGAGCAGATGAAGAGACGCATAGAAAATCACCACATAGGAGACCCACCTACGAGGATCAGCAAGGAGACCACCCAGGCCCTTTACCACGAGACCAGAGTACTTTCAGGGAACAGGGTGTCCCAGATCCCTGAGAGTATAGTGAAATCCATACTAGGGCGGATTTGGAAGAAGAGTCTAAGGAAATACTGCAGGAGTTTTTCGAATTGATGGGGATTCAGGTCATCCCCGAGGAATTTCAAGACAATCTCGAACTCCTCCTCAGGGAGGACATAACACTTCCCACGCTGCCAGCCACAGAGGTACTACAAACATTTCGGCTGATTTCTGTTATATTTATGTCTCTCTTCAGTATTATATCGTTTTGTATGCACGTACTTGCATCATACTGATGAGCTGTTGCCATGGCTTTCTTCTTATTCAACTAAACCTTGTTCTACTTTGGGATTCCCAACAGGAAAGCACCAGCTCTGAGGGCTCCCAAAAGACCACCGACAGTAGCTCAGAGCTGTCGAAGTTAAGAGTGAGTATAGTGGGTAATATTTTGTTATCGACCATCAACTTTGAAATGGCTTCATATTCTGATTCTATTTATTAGCTGTTACTCAAGGACATTGGTACGAAGTGTCCCACCCTCCTCGAACAGGCTGCCACCCCCCACAAAGAGGTGGCTGCCCCCCACGAAGAGATGGCTGCCACCCCCCACAAAGAGGTGGCTGCCCCCCACGAAGAGATGGCTGCCACCCACGAACAGGTGGCTGCCTCCCCAGAAGAGGTGGCTGCCCCCCACGAAGAGGTGGCGGCCCCCCAAGAAGAGGTGGCTGCCCCCCACGAAGATGATGCTCCTCAAGGCAGAAAAGGAACCTTGGTAAGTAATGTTATAATTTTGTTTGTTAATGTGATGTACTGTAAAATATGCTCTTCAACTGCTACAATACTTACTTACATTTATTGGGAACTACCTCAGACTGCAGAGGAGAAGAAGAAGAAGAAGAAGAAGAAGGAGAAGAAGAAGGAGGAGAAGATAAGAAAGAAGAAGGAACAGAGACTGAAAGAGGAAGAAGAGAAGAAGAAGGAGCTAGCTGAACCAGGCCCTTCCGCCACCCCTCCATGTGAATCTGTCGGCGAAATCGTGCTGGAGGTATGCTCATGTCGCATTTCACACTGCTGTTTGTTTTGATGTTTCTATTGGTTGTTTGTATGGTTGTTATTGTTGTTTTAGTAGGTGTTTGTGTTTTTAATTGTTGATCATGTTCATTTACCTTCAAGGAGAATATTAAAAAGAAGGCGCTGAGGGAGCAGACGGAAGTACAGCAGCTGGCTGAACCTGGCCCTTCCACCACCCTCCAATCGGAATCTATCGATGAAATCGTGCTGGAGGTATGCTCATGTCGCATTTCACACTCCTGTTTGTTTTTGTTATTTGTATTTGTTACTGTCTTAGTAGTTGTTATTGTTTTTAGTTGCCGTTCATGTTCATTTACGTTCACTAACGTCCATTTACGTTTACGTTCATTTAAGTTTGTTCACGTTCATTCACGTTTGTTTACGGTCTTGGTATGTTCGTTTGATCATGTCTACGTTCATGCCTACTATCATGTTTAACGTTCACGTCTACATTCATGTTTACGTTCTCTCATGTTTTTTCCCGTTCGTTCACGATTGTTTATGTTCGTTCAAGATTGTTCAAGTCAGTTTACGGTCATGTTTAAGTTCATGTTTATGTTCATGTTTACCGTCATGTTTACTTTCACGTTCGTTTACGTTCGTTCAAGTTCGTTTACGTCCGTTCACGTTCACTCACGTCCGTTTATGGTCAATATGGTCATGTTTACGTTCATTTGTTTATGTCTACGTTCATGTTTACGTTCATGTCTACTACCATGTTTACGTTCATATCTACCTTCACGTCTATGTTCACGTCCATGTTCACGTCTACATTCATGTTTACGTTCGGTCTTGTCCATTTCGGTGATGTTTACGTTCATGTTCACGTTTGTTTACGTTCGTTCACCTGCGTTTACGTTCGTTTATGGTCATCTTTACGTTCGTTCACCTGCGTTTACGTTCGTTTATGGCCATGTTTACGTTCATTTGTTTATGTCTACGTACATGGTTATGTTCCTATTTCTGTTCAATTATGTTCATGTTTTTGTTTTTATCTTACATAAATTCATATAACTTTTCAGTTGGTGAAGGAAATCCAGGTGGAGCATGAGCTAAACCCTGGCGACCCTCAAACTGTTGCTGCTGTCACTTCGCCAGCTCTGATTGATCGCATGGCTTCGAAAATCAGGGATCTCGGTCTGGCAAGTCAGCACCCCTACAAAACGGAAAAATACGATCTTTTGACAGATCGACTTGAGCAAGATTGGAAAGGGGTGATGAGGTCACCTGAGGGCTCCACTGCTAATTACATTGCATATCTGTACCGACTGATGTCATTTGCGTTGCACCGCCGAGTAGCTGGGGGTGCACAAGGGGTTTTGGAGGAATCAGAGCATGATGGCCACTGGCGCTATGACATGCTCAATTTCGACTCTCACCTCGTGTACCTCCAGCTAGGTACTGGAAACGGTAGGTGCCGCAGCCTCCACGATATATAATTATATAAAAGCTATTCAGAGAGCCCTCAGGTGGATGAAAGGAGAGGCCCTCAATGAAGGTTGGGGAACAAAATGGCTTCGAAGGATTGAGGGGAGGAAAGGGAAGTGGAGGCAGTGGGTAAAAGGGCATAGCAAGCTCCTTGGCAGAGAGAAAGTGCAGTCCGACATCCAGCTTTCGAGGAGACTCCGAAAGCTGGATGAGGAAACGGGGTTGTCGGGAATACGGCAAAGTCTGGAGAAATTATTCTTAGATATGAAGCCGTCAATGCTGGAAGCCCTCTCACGTTTGGAGGAAGGCCCTCAACAATTTTCCATTTCAAGTAGACATACGTTGGTTGCCAGAGATTGGATCTCAGTTACCCGTTACCTGTCGGGCCTCACGCTGCTCCGCAATGGGCATCGTTCTGGGGTCTTGCGAACCATGACAGTGAAGGAGGTGGAGGATGCTGAGTTTCGCAAGGGCCCCTGGATGGTGCTCGTTGCAGAGCATAAGACGGCAACACATTCCGCTGCATCTGTTGTCATTGAAGGTTCCGAGTGGCCCCTGTTTGTTCGTCACTTGGAACTCCGTAGGAGGTTCCGGGACGCAAAAGGACCTTGGTTTTTCCTAACGTCAGCGGGCTCCTAGTTACAAGACAAATCTGTCCTCAGCGACATTAACCGGGTAGTCTCCGAACACGGACTTCTATTACCCAAGTTGACTGCCAGCCTCTTGAGGAAGCTGGCAGCAACTATTACACACCAAATGTCGCTGAGGACTGGGGGGGGGGGGGGGGGTGAAGGACCCATCAGCTGACATGGCCAGTCTGATGGCACATTCTGTTGCGACTGCGAAGTCCCGATATGTTTTGCCAGTCGCATCAACGTCTTCGGCAGTTTACCAGTCGCAGCAGAGCACTTTCCGGCGTGCCACCTCCACGTCTGTGCCATCAAGCTCGACTTCACAACTTGAGGGGTACAGGGTCCTTAACCCCCCTCCCTCTCCAGAACCTGCCTATTTCTCGTCAACCCCTTCGCCTTTCACCCCTTCGGCACTTTTCATAGCCCTCTCAAGAAGAAGAAGAAGAAGAAGAAGAATAAGAAGCAGGAAAATATTTTGACAATATTAAATTATTAATTTCAAATTTCGATTAGGTATCTTCTTCTTTTTCTTCCCTTCCTCCTCCTCATCCTTCTCTCATATCCTTTGTTCCACCATATCCAGTTTATTTATGTATATTTATGTATTTATGTATATTTATAAATAATAATATGTATAAAATTTATGTATATAATAACAATATGTATAAATTTTTTGTATAATGTGTACAATATGTATACATATGTATACATGTAATAATAATATGTATAAAATTTATTATAATATGAATATTTATGTATATTTAAGTATTATGTATATCACTTGTATTATGTATTACGGCTTGTATTATGAATCGTGTATATAGGAATATAGGTATTGTATACATTAGAGGTAATGTACTATTGTATATTACAGGTATTGACCTACATAGGTCATGTATTGTAAATAGGTATTGTATATATTAGATGTAATATCGCTTGTATTATGTCGACAGTGAAGGAGTAAAACCGTTCAAGTTCAACTTTGACTGAAAATAAGGTTATGAGCTATACCGATAAAATGAAGCCTTGCGCATCGTCTTGATCTTTCAAAATGATTCCAGAAGCCTTCATTACTTCTCTATGAAGGGTTATATAACCTTCTAAGTTGGTTACCTTCCTCACGTGAATCTAAGACCGTCTATGTTGTTTTTGCACCGAGGTTGCACGACAGTTTACATTGCCTGCATCAAAAGGTGAGTTTCCCTATAATATTTTTCGAGTTCAACTAATGAAATTTTGTAAGATGTTGAGGGTTTTAGTAGTTTAATCGTTTTAGTAGTTTAATCGTTTTATGTCATACATTTCGTTATGGGTGTAACGAGTTCGGTATAATTAATCTGTTTTGGGGGGGTCAAAAACTTAGACGGTTTCATCGCCGCATATCTGAATGTGGAAATTGAACTTAGAAGGTTTTGACATGGGTTTTATTGCTGAGGGTCACAACTGTCTCCTCTGACAGGTCTTTTGTTCTCATTTCCAGAAAGAATATGAGATCTACTTCTCCAAAGCCAATCATTCTCGCACGGAAAAAAACCCGTCAGAAACGTGTGGTGACTAGCCGGGGGAAATTAATGTTGCTGGCGGGTTTGAGAAAGGCAGAGGAGCCCCCTTCAGTTTCTACTGCTCAGGAATTCATACGACAGCCTGTTGACTGTTCAAGGGAATCAGCACGCTCTTATTTCGGAGGGAAAGAAAATTCTCTTCCTGAGGGGAACCCTGAAGTCAGTCGCACTAACTTCATCAGTTTTCCGATTGCTGATTATCAACCACCTAGCGAGAACAATCCAAGTACTTCTAGTATCGGCGTCATCGTGGCAGCGAACTCTTCTTCTGAACAAATCACCACCGACGCTGAAGTCAACGTATTGGAGGAGGTCGTACCATCTTTGTCTCCTGAGGCAGCACTGCTGAAAGAAGTGGACGATTTTCTCGAAGACCTTAACTGTTCTCATCCTTTTCCAGAGGTTATGGATATTGAAAATAGCTTCAGCAACATAGTTGACTCAGCCCCCGTTATTCAGAGTCAATCTTCAATGAGTGATACCTCCCAAGAATCCCTTTCAAGGAAAATTGCCCACGTGGAACCTCACAAAGAACTGGATGCACCAATAACTGATGACGGAAGACCTGAAGATCCAGAAAATGGACGCTCCAATCGTGAAAACAGTCTGATCAAACCTCGATGGCACTTGGATTTACTAATACACTGACACAACAACGAGGTAACGAAGGATGACCGAACTCAGGTAGTCGAACCGTGAGTCCAGTTACTTTCTAAACTACAATAACAACTTCCCCAATGAGTCACCTTCAAAATACCGTCTTCATCCTACGAAATTCTTTGTTGTTGTCTTCAGGTAACAATGGTAGGTATTTCCGTTATCCTCACGAAAAGCTGAAGAAAATGAGTGTAAACAAGCCTTACATTGGCCAATCTAGACAGGAGCATCTATGTTAGAGAGGTTGAGGGAGACAGATTAGTCATCATACCTATATAATACGATATAGTTGTTCCTTTTCATTGCCATATTTTGTTCACTTGTCAACCGTTCGTATCTCACCATAGCTGTCACCATAGCTCCGTTTTAAATACCTTCCACGACATACTACACCTATTTTTAATTGTTTTTTAACTTGAAGTAGCTCTCGATATTTTAAGAAGTGCGGTTTTAATATTTTACTACAATTTGAAAACTGAAAGTGCAATACCATTAAAAATTTGATATTAGAGCAAAAATAGTTGTCTTCTGAAAAAAAAGAGAAGTCATCCATACTCAAGCTCGAAGTGTTATAGCTTCTGTGATCCAATACTTTCAAGCCGAAAAGAAGAACAAAGGACCCCCTAAAGACGTTTCAAAGGTTCTGGAGAGAGTAGCTGACGCCTGCAACGTGTCTTCAAGAACTTTGAAACGAATCAGCGTTCAGCTCCAAGAGGTTTTACAACAAGAAAATAATACTGGAGTGGCTCAAGCTGTTTCAGACGGATTAAATCTAGTCAGCGATGTCGACGGCGAAGAAACTGTAGTTGGTAAGAAAAAACGATTAATAACAACTCCTAAAAAGTCCCCGAGGGTTTTACAGCCCGCTCCCATAACGGACATTGATGAATTTGACCAATGCACCATCCGCCGCCACATCCTCCAGTACTACGAGCGTAAAGAGGTTCCAACCGTGAGAAAATTGCTTGCTTCGCTTAATATTGCCAACCTTTTTAACGGGTGCTTTGGCAGCTTGTTGAAAGTAATACGAAAGCTTGGTTTTAGTTATAAAAAATTTGACAAGAGACGGGTGTTAATGGAAAAACCTGCGATTGCGTTGCAACGGTGCCAGTTCCTGAGAAAAATACATGTCAATTTTCCAATCGAAAAAAAACAGTTGACTACCACGAGGAAATGAATTCCGAGGTGCTTGAAAACTGGTTTTTTAACACTTTGCTTCCAGTGATTCCTCAGGGAAGTGTGATAGTTATGGATAACGCCTCTTATCATTCGAGAGTGAAAGACAGAGCCCCAACGTCAAACAGCAGGAAACAGGAGATGATTGATTGGTTAGATTCCAAAGGCATATCATTTAGACCAGATTCTCGAAAATTGGAATTATACCGACTTATAAAACTCCACAAACCACCCTTTCCTACCTACATAATTGACAGCAGAGCTGCTGAAATGGGGTTTAAGGTAATTCGCCTACCACCTTATCACTGCCAGTACAACCCGATTGAAATGGTTTGGGCGCAACTCAAAGGATACGTTAAACAACGGAACACTACTTTCAAAATTAGCGACGTTGAGCGACTATTTTTTGAGGCAGTTTCCACCGTGACGCCGGAAGTATGGAGTAATTACTTAAGGCATGTTAAAACAACGATAGCTGCTGATTGGAACTCAGAAAATCTGCACGATTTAGATGTTCAAGACTTCATTATAAATCTTTGCCCTGGTGATTCTGATGAAGAAAGCATTTCCGAGGACGATTCAGAAGACAATGGCATTAGCTATTTTCCTATAGAACAGTAAAAAAAATCAGTGCGATTTAGAATTATATAGAACGTGATTACATTTTTCTTTTTAAATTTTTTTGTATTTTTTTAAGCCTAATTTTGTACGTAATCATTTGAAAATACTTTTAAACCTAAATAAGTACCTAATATTATAATTTTATACAAATGACCGAAATAACACTGTGTTTTACATTTTATTTCCCAAAATGAACGAAGTTTTCGCAAAATTTTTATTAAGTGATGTCTGAGAACTACCTATTCGATTGATTAATAAAGTGTAAGTAATAAGTAGTTGTAAGTGTGCATTTTATACAATGGACGATTACAAAAAAGATGAATACTTACATTTATAAATATTACGTTAAATGTAATTGGATTCGACCCTGTATTGGAAAATAAATGAAAACACGGCACTAGGTACTTAGATGTGTGTTTTCGGAGGGTCAAAGTCTTCCAATTTACCTCGTGTTCAATGTCATTTTAATCAGAATTTCAAGATCAGTCCGAAAAAAATATAATCATGCAGATAAAATAAAAACCATAAAAAATTTATTTCTGGTAGTGGAGGCTGAATTGGTGACTAATAGAATGGACACCCAAGGTATGTATGCTTTCCGAACGCAGAGTCTCTAAACACCTTTTTAATGACCACCTCAAGCCGTCGGTCCTGTGAGTGTATTAGTAACAGACCCAAGACCCCAAGTGCCATCGAGGATTGGTCAGACTATAAGTGATGAGGCAGAGAGTCTGGATGGTGACTGCGCTTCTGACGATTGTGATCCCAACTTTTACCCTGAAAGTGGAAGTTCTTCTGGAATCGATGAAGTTGTAGAGAGTCTGGATGGTGCTGACTGTGCCTCTGTCAATTGTGATTCCAACTTTGACCCAGAAAGTGAAAATTCGCCCGAAGTCAATAAAGGAGATTTTCAGAATGAAGAAGCATCATCTCTAAATCAGGTAGAAGGTGGAGCACCCATTGAAATCGAAACAGAGTCAACTGAGCAAGATCCACCTCCTACGCGTTCAACTGGTAAAAAATTCAAGAAAATTTACCGACACTCAAACACTGTCAAAGAGGATCGAAAGAGGAAAAGAGAGGTAGGCGAACCGTACGAAGGCACAAGAAGAAGGAAAAATGTTGAGGAGGAAACTGTAGGAATGTATGATTATAATGTACCCCGACCTCCGAGAGTAATGGGAGATCACTGTCAGTGCAGGTTGAGCTTGAAAAATAAAAAGCTGGCATGCAGGCAATTCACAGATACTGAGAGGAAGGAAATGTACACAAATTTCTGGAAATGTATGACCTGGGATGTTAAAAAAAACCTACGTAGCTTCCCTAGTAGACACTGTTCATCCAAAATTCATCTGGAACCGCAAAGATGCAAACCGAAGCAGACGCGCCCAAACTCTCAAGTTTCACCTGAAACATCATGGAAAGAGACTACCCGTGTGTAAGACCATGTTCATGAACACGTTGGGTGTAACCCTTATCCTGGCAGGTGTCTCTCAGTACACCAATTTTCTACAAGCCAATTTTCGCGATTATACCGCTTCAACGCCAATGTTCCGTGGTTTTTCAATCTTTTTAGTATATTGGCAATATGCCAAGTGCTTGGCAACACTGGTTTTTTAAAATTTTATTGTGAAAAGGTTATTCTGCCACAAGCCGTCTCCAAGATGCCGTTTCACGGGAAGAAGGTAAGTTTACAATGATTTTTATCTAGTTTTTAGCAGTTTTCAAGAGTTCTAGGTCACAAATTCGAATTCTGCGTATATTTTTCTACAGAAAATGCCCATTGGAATATGAAAATTGCTGAATATGCTTTTACCCTGTGCAACAAAACTAAGGTGAACTGTAGTACACCATGCCAGGTCCATAAGCTACCTAGTGCTGCATAGAAGGGTGAATGAGGTTCACCTTGCCAGGTTTATGTACTCCATAGTAGGGTGACTGAGGTTCACCTTGCCTGGTTCCTGTACTACATAGTTGGATGTCTTTTATTATTTTGATTATTGAATTTTATTATTTATTACTTTTGACTTTTTATTATTGACTTTTATTTACTTGTTTTTTATTAATTTATTTTTTATAGGTAGGTACTATTTTAGTTCATTTTATTATTTTATTTTAATTTTATTAATTTATATTATTTTATTTTTAGAATTTTATTATCGAATTTATTGACTTTTATTATTTTGATTATTGACTTTTATCATTTATTACTTTTAACTTTTATTATTGACTTTTATTTACTTGTTTTCATTATTTTATTTGATTTATTTTTATTATTTTATTTCATTATTATTATTTTGTTTTTATAATTTCATTATTGAATTTTATTATTTTGATTATTGATTTTTATTATTGTGATTATTGACCTCTCCCCTCCCTCCTTTCATAAAAAATGTTTGCATTTATTGCATGTTTATTGCATGTATGCATGTTTGTATATTGCATGTTTGTTTATTGCATGTTTGCATGTGTGCATGTTTTATCTATTTGTTTTAGACGGCTGTGACACAATCAAGGGGACACCTCTTGCTGTCACTTGTTCCCAAACCTAGAGCTGACTCAGATGGCGATGTTTCTGAGGACGAACCTGACGTTGACTGGGATGAAGAACGACTTGAAGCAGGGATCCAAAATCTCTTTGAAGAAATTGGTTTTGTTGATTTTGACCCTGAAGGTGAAACTGAAAACCAAGTAAGAGTAACTGAACAAATACAGCTTGACCAGCAGTTTTCGACTGTGCAGCCTGTTGAACTCCCTGGGCCTTCCCCATCAGGGCAATCTGGGAATGCTCGAAAAAAAAAGAAAGAAAAGTCCCCCCAGAAAAGAACCCGACCAAAAGGCATCAAAGCTAAAAAAAAAAAAGTAAAATCAAAGCCACTGATCGTGGAATGGGAAAAATCAAAGTTTTGTTGTAGCGTTACCGTTCCGCCATTTCACTTCAACGCTGATCCTGAAGCAGACGACCGCACAGCCCTATCCTACTTTTATGATTTTTTTTCTGAAGAGTGCTTCAATCTTATTGTGCACGAAACGAATCTGTACAGCATACAGCAAACTGGGACATCCTTGAATGTAGATAAAAATGCCATGAAAGGTTTCATTGGCATTCAACTCCTCATGGGCATCATCGATCTACCGGCCATCACAGACTTCTGGAGCACTCGCTTCAGGCAGAATACGATTGTAGACGTAATGTCTCTGAAAAAATTTTTAAAAATCAGACGTTTCATTCATTTTGCTAACAATGAAGAGCAGAATGACGACCCTTTCTTCAAAATTCGCCCCATCGCCGAACTTGTCCGTCAAAATTGTATGAACGTACCTCCTGAAAAAAAATACAGTGTGGACGAAATGATGGTGCCCTACAAAGGGTCAAAGGCAGGCAGCAAAAAACAATACATGCCAAAGAAGCCATGCAAGTGGGGATTCAAATTATTTGTACGCTCGGGTATCTCTGGCATTGTGTATGATTTCTTGCCGTACTGTGGAAATTCATCATTCAGGGGAATCGTTTTCACGCCAGAAGAACAAGCAATGTCCTCTGCTCAGGTCGTCTTGGCTTTGTGCAAATCGATACAAGATCCACCATTGAGCACTGTCTTCTGCGATAATTTTTTCACCTCTCCCAATATGATCATCTACCTCCGTCAAGAGTTGGGGATTCTGGCATTGGGTACAATAAGAGCCAACCGAACTTGTAAGGCACCCTTATTATCGGAGAAGGAAATAAAGAAGAAGGAAAGGGGATGGTACGAGGAGTTCAGCGACAATCAAAACGAAATTGCTCTTATCCAGTGGATGGACTCAAAACCAGTACTACTGGCAAGCACCTACGTTTCGGCTGAGCCTGTTGAGAAAATCCTGAGATGGACAAAGGCGGATTGTGCTAGGGTTGAAATCGATTGCCCACAGATCGTCAAGGAATATAACAGGCATATGGGAGGTGTAGATCTCTCAGACATGTTGATTTCCCTGTATAGGACGCCCCTCAGGTCTCATCGGTGGTACTTGACGCTCTTCGCCCAGCTCTTGGACATCTGTATTGACAATGCATGGTTGATGTACAGGAGAGCCCGGGAAGGAACAGGCTCCGACATGATGACCAGTAGTGATAAGAGATCCAGCCAAAAAGGAAGAACAAAGAATACCATGTCTTTGAAGGATTTCAGAGCTGACATTGCCGACCAGCTCATAAGAGACACAAGAAAAAAAAAGGTAAATCCAAATCACTTTTCATCAAGTCATTCAAGAACAGTTCCAGCAGCTCGTCCTCTCCATCTGTGGCTGGCACAGGAAAGTTTTCCCCCAAACCTAACTGCAATCAAGTCGAAGTCCAACATTTCCCTTCATACACTACAAAAGGAAAATGTAGGGAGTGCCATAGAAATCAGACAACTGTTTACAGTGAAGTTTGTGATAGAAGGCTTTGTTTTGTGCCGAAAAGAATCTGCTACCTTAGTTACCATAAAAATCTTATTTCATTTATTTATTTTACTTCAGTCACCATTATTTTGTGATTTATATAGGTATTATTGAGTTCCTAATTCTTTGTCATGGAAAATTGAATTGAAAATTACTATAAAGTACAAATTTAAAAGGCTGGTGAATTTATTTATATACCTTTTTCAGAGTTTATTAACTTACTTTATTACAATAAAGTTCACATTTTAAAGATTTTACAGTTATTCTACTAATTTGGCAACCAAACAAACGTTACAGTAACCTGGCATGGTGTACCTCAGTCACCCTACTGGGTAACTCATGGACCTGGCATGGTGTACCACAAACGATACAGAGAGGAACCAGGATACTCCCAAATTAATTTGAATTTTTTATATGAATTGCATGTGTGTCAAATTTGTCCCAGAACCTGAAAGTCCAACTTGGAGCAGTTTGGGCTTGAAAACGCAACGAGTCCAGTTACCTTGACACAAAACGCGCCGAGTCCAGCTAAGTTGACTCTAATGTCCGTTTTATTGGACAAATTAAATCCTATTAAATCCAATTTTTTTCAATTTATTTTCAAAAGATTTTCAGTGTGATCGATAGGTGAAGGAACCAAGATACTCCCAAATTAATTTGAAATTTTTGTATGAATTACATGGGCGTCAAATTTGCACTGGAACCCCAGAGTTCGACCTAGAGTAGGTAAAGCTTGAAAACACGTCATGTCCAGATTCCTGGACTCAAAAACGTGTCTTGTCCATCAAACTGGACTGTAATGTCCGATTTCCTGGACAAATCCTCCCAATGACCCCCACATAACCCTTTCAGAACCAGCAGCATCTGCTTCGAACAACCCACATCAATGCCCGACCCAGATGACCCACTGTCATACCTCTGGACTACCTGACCATTGAGAGAGGTAGCCACCCTTTACTGGCTCTCTTTGACTTCCAGAGACCCAGCTGGACACGTCTTGACCTGCAAAGACCAATAAGACCCACCCACTCCTATTGTTTCCCCACAATAACGCACTTAGGACCAAATGGTCTAGAACTATTGTGACCCTTCCTTAACAACCTTCAGCAACCTACCTTACATAATATCAGCATTCCTTGATGACCCCCTCGAATCCCCAATAACCAACCAGTGGCACATAGAATTTGCTTAATTACGTGTTGTGGGGACGTAGGTACCTACAAATCATGCTCCTATCCTGTCATACTGTGAACCCTCAGTGATCCACTCCTACCTGTTACGACCCGCTGTGATACGCCCAGAAGAAGTATAATAATTGAGGCATGTAATCAAACCATCTCTGACTCACTCCGACCTCCAGAGACCAACCCCCACATGTGTAAACTGGCAGAGACCCACATAACCCTCACCCACGTAACATTAACCGCCAAGGGATTACTCACTCCCATGCCCATGCCCATGCTGACCTGTTCCTAACCACCTTGTGATTCATACCTTAAGTATCAGTACCCCTGATATGACTCCTCATGACCAATGAGTGATATGAGTATCGCTTAATAATATGTTGTGTGGTTTTTGTAAACACTCTGATGTATTGGTGTTGTCCCTTACTCAACTTGACCCACACCATACGAGCCTCCATGACCCACCACGATCCCGACCACCAGTAAAACACCTCCTGATTCACCCTGATACTCATACACGTATTCCGAATGACAGTGTAATTCTGTTTTTCACTATTTCTCCAAGTCAAGGGTGATACCATAAAAACATCATTTTCTGACGAACCGAGGGTCATACCCGAAAACGGACTTCGGATTCATGTTCAGCGCACTGAGTTACGTCTGATAAGCCACTTTTCTGGAATTTTAAATTTTCAAATTTCGCCTCCTAAAAACGTGATTTGACGGCGAACGTCTTAGACGAAAACGGAGGTCGGATTCGTGTTCAGCACGTTGAGATACGTCTGAATAACGTATTTTTTTCAATTTTAAAATTCTTTGAGGTTTTTGTGTCAGATGTGGTTGGACATTCCCGCTGTAGCTGTCATACCGGGTTGGACATCGGTGTCCAACGGGATCTGACATCGTCACAGGACACTGGGGTCGGCTCTGGGATCTCGGGCTTGACTCTAGAGGCCATGTCCAACGACGTTTGACATATCTGGGCTGTGTCAGATGCAGTTGGACATGAATGGCACTTAGATGGGAGGGGAACAGGGTTGATGTAGAGGTTTCGAATCACGTCAAACGGACTCCTGACTACAAAAAACGGAAAATTCACAAGGCCCTCTACTGTCACTACATGTAGAAAGGGGAGTAATCCCTCGGATACTTGGGTGGGATTTAGTGGTTGAGTCTGACAAACTGGACTCTGTCAAAAGTAGGTGGGAAACTGCTCTGGCTCCCGAGTCCAGAAAGCTGGACATATTTTTGTCCTTGGATGCCCTTGGACGGTCGGTGGCGAAAGTCGGAACTAAGCCTCGGGTCCAGAAAACTGGACTCGGAAGCTGGACCCCTCTTCGACAGAGTCCAGTTAACTGGACTCGAGGCGATTGTCAAATTTGTTCAGTGTCAGACTAACCTGACACTGTCGGTTTAGTGTCAACTTAGTTGGACATAGAGGTTTTCGGCTGTGTCCAACCGTAGTTGACATTGGGTTTTTTGAGTCAGGTTAACTGGACGAAAAACGCTAGGAACAAGCTCCATAGTCTGGGGCTAGTGCCAGTAGAGCAGCCGTGTGCTTGCAGATGGGTGGAGCTGGGGGGGGGGGGCACGCGCTGATAGACTGCCCGGCATAGAAGGGGTGCCACTTGACCAAATCTTGCGGTCTGCGGAGGGTGTCGCGGCTCTCGAAGCATTTGCCCAGGAGATTCTGCCGCTTCTGACCCGCCGGCATAATAGGGGTAGGTATCTGAATGGTGCCCCTTTTTCTTTGGGCTTGGACCCTACAATGGTAGGGGCAGTCGAACTTTTTGTAGTATTATTTAATTGTAGTGTTGTATTTTGGAACTAGGATGTTTAGGATAGGATTGCATTGTAGTATTTTGGACACTTATATAGTATTAATTAATTAATGTTGTATTGTATTGTATGTTGTGTAAATTCTGTATGTATTTGTGTGTATTCTGTATTGCACATGTATTTGTGTGTATAATTTTGTTGTGTTTTTTGTGACAGACTAATCTTTTGATGAGTTACAGAAGAGAGACGCCACTGTGTGGTTTTCTCATTATTGCTTATCATTATTATTGTTGTTAACTAATGACTGGATCTTGTACATTGCAGGGCTGCGGCGTCACGGGTATGAAATAAATTACTGGAAACTCCTGGACAAGCAGGAGATATTAATTACTGACCTCCAAAACAGATTAGAGGAAATGGAAACAGCAAGATTGAGAAGTAATTACAGAACAGTACGTACAGAACAATGTACAACTCACCGCTCACAAGTTGAAATCCTCCAAAAACTCCAGAACGCATCGTATAAATCTCAAAACCATAAAATCAAAAAGCAACCAAAACTTGGACTCAAATGTTTGCTAGTAAACATTTCAAAGAAGCAAGGGAGGATGTCAGGACAAGAATATTCAAATCCGCATCAGACATATGTGATTTCCTTCTTCCCATGAGAATCATGTGACCAGACATATTTCCCAGAATAAAACGACTGCGTGAGAAACACCACACGGAAAGTTTTCCACAAGAAACCTTGAAGCCACGCGCTGGCCAAAAATTCGACGCCTAAGCAGAAACCCCCAGATCTTTAATCGCTTCTGATTGGGTACAATAACACTCCTATTTTTACCCCACATGACCGAAAAATGAGTGGTGAGGGTAACAAACTTACCTCCAAATTTACGCCGATATGGACTACTCCCGAAATGAAACCTGCTGCTATGACAACCACAGGAGTGGTGGTAAATTTGGAGGGGAATCACAAACTGCGATTGGTCAGACCAGAACATGTGGGGACCCGAAAATCAAGTCTCTGCCAACCAGAGATTTCGTGAAACGCTTCTGAAGTCAAGAACGTTTATCTTTCTGGTGCATTCGCTCAAGTAACATCTCAATTCAGTTTCGTGGCCCGATTCGGTGATGATGATAATTCCATTGATTGTCCATTCTCAGAACACCCTGCCTAACTGAGACTTCCAGATGGAGAGGGAGTCCGTAACAGGGAGGTACTGCAGATTCTGAGATGTCCAGATGGACAGGAAGTCCGTAACAGGGAGGTACTGCAGATTCTGAGATGTCCAGATGTACAGGGAGTCCGTAACAGGGAGGTACTGCAGATTAGCTATCTTCAGTGCCAACTCCACACTTAGGAGCCTGAAGTAGGCCACCATGTGAGTTCACAATTTACTCAAAATCTCACAGTCTATCATCCATCACAGCATAACGCCGAATGCAAATCTACGCCTCAGGGAACATGCATACCTGCCATAGTACCATTAGAATCACTTCTGGAGGTATAAGTAGGGTTGTTTAGTTCTAGAAATAAGTAGTCCTAGCTAAGGGATCCATATTTCATAACGACATTATATTGTGGACCATTTAAAATTTTCACATGTCCATATTCCTTCTGATTCAGTAACCAATAATTTGAATACCTTGCATGAAATTCAAGATTTTTCAATTCACTGTAACAGTTAATTATGGACCTATCCTTGAGTGCCCTCATTTACTTGACACTTGCTACGAGATAGTCTGTGTCGTACGTATTACCCTCAAGGAAAAACCCGATCTATATTAATCATCAGTCGGTGCTCGTGTGGTCCCTATGATCGCTAGAGACAGCAGCTCAAAGATTTACCCGCTAGTATTTAGGTTATAGGACTCAAAACCCCATAATCTACTACTTGACACAGTTTCCTCAAATTCTATCTACCAAGTACCAGTTTCAACTTTCTGTCAACTTGAGCATTGAGATAAAACAACCATCAACCATGTTATTATGATAACACCACATATCAACCCAGAATATTATGGTACCACAACCAATCAACTGTGTGTATAATTGTTACAAAGATTTAAAACCTGGAAATTATCAAAAGCGAATAAACTTGCTTGGAATTCACAGTTTTTTGCCCTTCCTGACAAGTTGGGGGAATGCGGATAGGTGGTGTTGCTTCTTAGGCGATGAGATGAACTAGTTCAATTTAAATGGTTAGCATAGGGCCACGTGGGATGATAAGATGTCCTTGGGATGCATGATTAATGGACAAAATTATATAAAATGTCATATTAGGTATCTACGTAGTCTGGTAAAGTATAAAATCACAATTTTGGTTTTCTACTGGGCTCTGATTACTCATTTCCACCTATTCATATTTACACTATCCAGCTTTAAATGAAAATGTTGTAGTCACGTACCTATTAATATTACAATGTCAATAGGTGACCACTACTCTACTTTTATTTCATCAAGTTCAACTGGTAAAATGAAATATTATTATAATATGATTCATTCACAGGGGAAGAGCTTGTCACTAGTCAGATGAGAAACTACTAGTTTTTTCAAGGCTGAAATCAATACTCATCTGAGATATGAACCAGAGAGGTGGCAAGCTTTCAGTCCGAAATAAGGACATCAACAATCACGTTGAAGTGATAGACCTTTTCAGGGTGCCTTCTATACAGGGCTAACTCAGCATTCAACTGAGAAGGGAGTTCAAAAACAGGTGCCAATAGTGGTAGGTCAGGAGGGTGGCCGGCATTTCACTCCAGGGTGGTTCGCTCCGACCGAGCTGTGTGGCGTTTGACTCTGGTGTCGCACATTCAATGTTGTCCTTTCGCTCCCGATTTAACGACAGGAGCAAAACGCCACTTTCTCGTGTCACAGACGAGAGAAAAATGCATACCTCTGTGTCACCTTAGGGAATGAAACGCCGGATTTTTCGGAGGGGAAAGTGAAACGCCGGAACCCAGTTCAGGAAAGCAAACTGTAAAACGAAACCTGGTCTAGGGGTATTCAGATATTCTACAACAGCAGTGGACCCCAATTCAGACCCTTTGCCTCCTTGAAGTGACTTGACAGACTTAGCCAGCTCACATATTGATTGCTGTCAATGTTATTTTTTTCATATTCGAGAGTAAGAAAACAGAGTATCCTAAGAAATTATCTACATCTATAAACATACGAGGACCTCGAGCCGAGCACACAACATGGAGGTAATTTTATTTGGCTCACTTTTCATTTATCCATTTATGTTCTGCAACAAAAGTGGATTGCACGTGTTGAAGGCCCGTAACGTCTACGAATTAATTAGCTAGGAGATGGAAAAATCTATTGCAATCAGACATCTGAAGTTCTATTTTTAGCTATCCAACATAGTTGTGGGAAAGATGGAGAAACGGATGAACCCTTGCCTTTTTGGTTTATTATTCTGTGAATAATACACTTATGTATTCGCTCAGCAAAAAATTTTTATAACACCCCCTCAAAATTTTTTCTTTTCCGTTTCAAGGTGCGTACATTCCAAAAATGCAATGTCCGTCCGCCGTACGCCGTATCACGTGTACAGGCTTCATTTTAGGTCTAAAAAATTCGTTCTTTCGCACACATGCTCCATTTGGGCCCTAGTTGTGTCAAGAAACTTTTCAGCCCGATCGGAATATATCCAGGGGAGTTATGAGTGAAAATGTGTATGAAAATAGGTACTTTTTGTGTTTTAGTAACATAGTAGTAAAATGAGCTTTTGAGGTATCTTTTTCCATGTTTTTGGGGACGAGAAGACCGAATATGAAGTCGATTTTGACCAAGGAGTGGAAAATTGAGGTTGTACCAGATGTTCAGCTCCCAAAATTGATTTTTTATGAGTCAAAAACATGCGAAATCGTCTGAAATCACCATCAATTTATATAATAACACTAGAAAAAGTGTCAACACGTGGATCAAGACGATTAAATGGTACAATCAATGATCAAAGGTAATTTGAAAAAAAAAACGAAAAAAAGGAGCGTAGTACCTAATTCAAGTTTTGGGGGCCAAAATTTGTGGAAACCACCAGAAATAGCTATTTCAATTATTTTACATGAAAGAAACAATAAATAAACAGAACTATAGACCAATAAAATAATAGAATAATAAACCCATGTGACAAGGACTTTGCAGCGTTTAGTTATGTGCTTGCTAGGTATATTTATTGTCTTCCACTAGCCATCAAAATTCAATAACTATAAAAATGGATGTATGTATGTTCCAGCATAACTCCCGAACGCCCAGAGCAATTTCAAAAAACGCTGCAAATTATTACACAGTGGTTTATTATTTACCTGCTTAGATTCCTTCTGCGTAGATAACTGTTTTCTGTGGTCACTACCCTCGAACTCCTCCCAGGAAAGCCCTAAATCGAGTACAAACGCGCGGGATTCAGTAATTCGGTCACTAATTATTTGCAGTTTTTTTCCTTCTCCTCATCTGCTGGTACTACCAATATAGGATCAAGTCGTCCTCATCACTACTCGGATAGTATAAAATAAATCAGTTACTAGGTTCCTTCCCGTTTGGAAGATACGAGCAAACTGAAGAAAAGTTTACATATATGCAGAGGGCAGTCCATTTCGTCACATGGTTCAACAGCCACGACAGACGCTCGAACTTCGAGGGTAATCTAATATCAACCCATGTGGGGAGTCATAGCAGTCATACTCACATTGAGGAAGAAAGCACACAAACAAGGTAGAACCGATTGTCAAACAGTTTTTCTTAAAACAACAAAGTTGTAGAGAATTGAATTATCTATATATTATAATAAATTGAACACTAGAATAAAAGTTTTACTGATTCATTTGGCTCCACTGTGCAATGGCCAGATGATCTTGAACCCTAAGTTTTAACTCCCAATCCTTGTAAGCTCACTGGATGGTCACTCTGAAGAACCACCCCAAATCCAACCCAGAATCATCCATCCACTTGGGTAAAAGATGTGACAGGATGCAGGGTATCATCTCCACACCTTTCACCTCCATGCACACAGGAAAAGAGCACTAATTAGTAGCCTATTGTTGAGAAACAACTTGCCATTAACTAAAATGAATATTTGCTGTTAATAAAGCAGTCAGGACGTAATATATACTGTATTGCTCCTAATGGAAGTACTTCTGCACGAGGAAGATTCATGCTTACATTTGTAGCAGTTGAACAACCAATCAGATGAAATTTAATTTGTACAAGTTGAACATTCAATCACTAGAAATACTTCCATCATCATCATCATTATCCCCAAAAAATTCTTCAGTCTGGCAGTTCCAACTTGCAGAGGTTTTTGCTGCCGTGGCTGCAATACTTTGAGATAAATCAGTCAAGCTAAAAATATGATCAGAATCATCAGGCTGCTGATGACTAACAGGAATTGATGGCGTTCGATCTATAACTTGCTCAGTTGGCACATTTGCTGGTCCTGCACCCCTTTCCAAAGGTTTGTTAAGTAACACCAAGTCGAACTGATTTTCAACATCTTCAAGATCACTACTTTTGATTGCATTAAATTCTCTCTGTCTAAATTCCAGACGTTTCTCTTCGAGAACGCCTCTCAATTCATGCAATAATGTGTTGGGGTACTTAGGAGTTTCATCAATGAGTTTGGAATCTTCACCATGACTGTCTGTGGCTTCATCTGTATCAGTTACACAAAGATACACCTTATCTTCACCACTAACAGAGAAATCAGAGTAGCCAACTTTCACACCTGTCTTTGCAACAGACAAATTATTTGCAGGTCCTGGTGGGGACCTGATGGAGCTCCTGTTATTATCTTTGGAGGTTTGCGTTCTTGAATATGAACGGATCTCTTTAAAGATTTCAGTGCAGTCGGAGATGCAAGATTCCAAACTGGATACACCAAGATTAAGATAATGGCTATCTTCAAATGAATATTGGTCACTTTTGTTTATATAATTGTTAAGACTAATGGCTTCGACTATTAGCGCCATCAATACCGAATTCATCTTTGTCAGCACCATGTCTTTATTCCCACGAACTGGGAGGTTTGTTCTTTCTACATATCTAGTAAGCAATGCTCCAGAAAATACATGTTGAGCTGTTCTGTGTTTCTTACTGATACTTTCCTTGTAGAATGCAATGTTGGACGACACATCAGCAGGAGTAGTGCATACTGATGAACACAGCCACATTCCCAGAGCTCGGAGATACTCCGACTGCATCACTAAATATTCAATGCAGAGGTCCTGTAAACAAAAATTGCACTGCAATAGAGACGAGAAAGAACCTACAAGAAACAGGCTGAGAAAAAAAGGATGAAAGCAATCAGATGCGTTTTATAGCATTTCCAAGTCAAACTGCACATTTTCAAAACCAAGCTGGACATTTTCAAAACCAATGTGAAGATTCTCAAAATCAATTTGAACATTTTCCATAACAATTTCAACGTTTTCCGAAACTTGAACATTTTCCAAACGATGGCAGGCAGCCTTTTGCAAAATTACATGAATTTATGTAACATTCTTTATGTGAATTATATATATATATACCATTCACTTATTTATTTGGATATATATATATATATATGTATACCTAATATTTATTTGATAGGGAATCCCACATATTTTGGTTTATTATTTTCAGTAATAAACCTTTGGAATCGACCATGAAAAAACAAATTTTGACCCCCCCCCCCCCCCCCCTAAAAATTTCATGATTTACGTTTCAAGGGATGCAAATAAAAAAATGTTCATCCCCGTACGCCGTCCCCAACTTTTTCCTTAGTTCCCATGAACCAAAATTTACGAAATTTGGTATATGGGCTCTAGTTGGTCCTCGAAGCTCGGTGTTACTGTCACTCAACTCTAAAGCCCCAATCACACCTACCGAGTGCTGGGCCAAGACAGTGCATTCGCCCGAGTAAATTGCAGTGTAATCGGCCCAGACAGCACTCGGCCTAGTAACGGGCGAGTGATTTTGGGTCAGTCAGTGAATAGAACAATGTTCTCGTTTCTCGGCCTAGTACGAAACCCCCACCACTCATCCACTCGCTCAGTTGCTACTCGCCCTCCCACTCGGCTAATGTCATCAGGTTTGGCGGGCGACCGCACCTTTTGTGCGTATATCTACTTCATTTTCGGTCTAAAAAATTCGTTCTGTCACACACAGGCTCCATTTGGGCCCTAGTTGTGTCCCAAAATATTGCAGCCTGATTGGAATATAACCAGGGGTGTATAGGTGAAAAATACGGTTTTTGGTGTTTTAGTAACATGAGCTTTTGAGGCATCGTTTTCCATCCCATGTTTTTTAGGAAGAGGAGACCAAAACGCTGCAAATCCCTGCACAACGGTTTATTATTTTGTATAGAATACCCTTCTGTTACAGATCACAGCTCTATGTATAGATAACCCGTCTATATAATATGATTATGTACTATTCTATTATATGCATATTATGTAGATCGCAGACCCTCCGTAGGTTAGTACCTAACCCCGTACTCGTTACTAGGTACCTACCTAAATCACGAGTTAAATGTTGCTAAAATAATTCTGCCGATGACAAACAGTACCTAACAAAAAGAAACACACATAATGAAGTTCTGAAAAGAAATTGTTGATGAGGAGTGAAAAAAGTTTCAAAAGTACCTACCAACAAACTCCAGCCTCTTCTACGTAGATGGTATAATGAACCGTTGTGTAATAATTTACCGTTGAGTAATGATTTACCGTAGTAATAATTTACCCATCAATAATACTTCAACGTTTGTTCAAGTTTCACTACCTACCAACAAACTCCAATAAATAATATCACAGAACAACCAACTCGACTTCATACTCCGCCAATATAATCAGGTGATCCCTACCAATGATTGGCCGTATTCACAAATTCCTATTGTGGGCGCGTCTCTGGTTACGAGATTTGGTTTGGATTGTATACAATTTCATTCACACTGGAGTCGAAAATGCCTGTCGGTGCAAACTTCGGGGCCTTACTGTGAACGAACGGCTGGACGTACGATGCTCCGGATGGTCTTAAAAAACTCGCAAGTTCAAGAACTATTTAAAACCGTAAAAATATTTACGTAAAAAAATGGTATAGGCGTTTTGAAAATTTCAACCCCTATTTTGAACCCCTTAGAGATGACTCACAGTAACGTCGAGCTTCGAGGACCAACTAGACGCCGAACGGAACCTATAACCCGAATTTCATCAATTTTTTTTCATGGTAACTAAGAAAAGTGGCCCGTACGGCGTACGGCGGACAGACAGAAATATTTTTATTGCAGTTTTGGATTCTACATACCTTGAAACGTAAACCATCAAATTTTGAGGGGGGTAAGAATTTTTTTTTTCATGCTCGATTCCAATGGTTCATTATTGAAAATAATAAACCAAAATGAAGTCAATATTGACCAAAGAGTAGAAAATTGGTGTTCTAACGAAGTTCCAGCCTTAAATTTACGTCAATAATTGGTTTAAAAAAAACAGGAGCTTAATTCGTGTTTCTGAGATACAATAAATGAACAGCCAACATTTCTGTAGGTAAGACCAATAGAATAATAAGTCCATGTGACAAGGACTTTGCAGCGTTTTTCTCTTTTTACTTCGCTGTGCCATGTTGACGCAGAACACTACACGACGCAACTGTCTCCTCTCTGCCCAGCTGAAATGTAATTACCCACTCGCCCCATCGAAGTAGATTGGCCGAGCTACTCGATAGGTGAATTAGGCCTTTAGGGGCGAAAAATAGGGGTTGAAATGTCCAGAGTAGCCCTATCTCAGAAATTTGAATTTCGAGGTGTGGTTTCTCTCGCATTTTTAAATAGTTCGATTTTTTCTGAATTTTGAGACCATCCGGGGTATTCTACGATGTTGCCTGAAAATTTTCTATACAATCTGCCGTAAACAGCAGGGTGTATGCAGGCATCAACCTGTGTTGAGAGTGCACATCACCGGTCTCTCGGCTAGGTGGGTGACATAGCGCAGTGGTCTCTCTAACTATCAGACTGATATGCCAAAGCTCCCGAAATTGAAACCCTACTGGGAATGAATATTTTTTCACTCCACATCAACAATTTCCCTTCAGAACTTTATTACTTCTGTTTCTTTTTGCCATTTTAGCTACTGTTTGTCATCAAGTTTTAGCAACATATACTATGTGATTTAGGTAGGTACATAGTTACGAGTACGGGGTTAGGTAAGTTACGGAGGGTCTCGCACTACATAATATGTATAGAATAGTACATATATAGAAGGGTTACCTATACAGAGAGATGTGATCTGTAACAGGAGGGTGTTCTGTGCAAAATAAAAACCGTTGTGTAGGGATTTGCAGCTTTTTTTTTTTTTTTTTTCAAAGTAGATACTGAGGTCAGAAGGTAATATTTATCATTTGGACGAGGGACAAGTAGGTAGATGATTTTTAAGTAAATGTGAAAGTTTTGTTGGCGCTATTGCCACCTTTCTATGGACAGTAACAGCTTCTGGTTCATTACTCTGTGAATAATACACCTATGTATTCACTCAGCAAAAAATTTTAATAACCCCCTCAACATTGTTTCTTCCACGTTTCAAGGTGCGTAGATTCCAAAAAACGCTGCGAAGATCTTGTCACATGGGTTTATTATTCTACTGGACATACCTACAGAAATGTGCGTGTTCATTTATTGTTTCTTTCATGCGCAATAATTGAAATAGCTATTTTTGATGGTTTCCACCAATTTTTGCCCCCAAAAACCCGAATTAGTCTTGGCATTTTTTTTAATACATTATCTTTGGTCACTAAAAAGTACCATTTAATTGTCTTGATTCACCTGCTAATACAAATGTATGGTGATTTCAGACAATTTCCCAGGTTTCTGACTCATAAAAAATGAATTTTGAGAGCTTAACCTTCGTTACAACCTCAGTTCTTCACTCTTCGGTAAAAAATCAACTTAATATTCGGTCTTCTCGCCCAAAAAAAAACATGGAAAACGATACCTCACAAGCTCATGTTCACTAAGACATCAAAAATCCCACGAAAACCCCCTATTTTTACACCCATTTTTCTCCCATAGCACCCCTGGGTGCATGCCGATCGGGCTGCCAAACTTCGGAGCACAACTAGGACCCAAATGTGTTCCCAATGGGGACCCGAAGTGTGTGCGGAAGGACAAGGATTTTAGACCAAAATTTAACGAAATCCATGGCTGAACCTTCGTTAGAACCTCCACTTTCCACTCTTTGGTCAACATCGACTTCATATTCGGTCTTCTCGTCCCAGAAAGCATGGAAAACGATACATCAAAAGCTCATGTTACTAAAACACAAAAAATACCTATTTTTAAACCCATTTTTCACTCATAACACCCTTGGGTATATTCCAATCGAGCTGCAAAGTTTCGTGACATAACTAGGGCTCAAATGATGCATGTGTGCGAAAGAACGAATTTTTGAGACCGAAAATGAAGCCAGTATGCATGATACGGTGTACGGACATTGCATAATATTCTGAATCTACGCACTTTGAAACGTAAAAGAAAAAATTGTGTGGGGGAGTTATAAAAATTTTTTGCTGAGCGAATACATAGGTGTATTATTTACAGAATAACAAACACAAAGAAGTGTCCATCCGCCGTCTGCTGTATCATCCATATCTACCTTAATTTCGGCCTAAAAATTCGCTCTTTCGCACACAGGCTCCATTTGGGACCTAGTTGTGTCCCAATACTTTGCAGCCCGATCGATTGATACCCAGGGGTGTTATGAGTGAAAAATGGGGGTGAAAATGGGTTTTTTTTTTTTGTGTTCCAGTAGCATGAGCTTGTGAGGTATCGTTTACCATGATTTTTAGGACGAGGAGACCGAGTATGAAGTCGATTTTGACCAAAGAGTGGAAAATTGTTGTTCTAACGAAGTTTCAGCCTTAATCTTAGTTAAAATTTGGTCTAAAATCGTCGTTCTTCCGCACACAGTATAGTCCCCATTTGGGAACACATCTGGATCCTAGTTGTGCCCCGAAGGTCGGCAGCCCGATCGGGCGTATTACGGAGGGTTTTTTTTAGATTTGAGTGAACATGAGCTTGTGGGGTACCGAATAGCAAGAAGACCGAATATGAAGTTGATTTTGACCAAAGAGTGAAGAACTGAGTTTGTAACGAAGGTTCAGCTCCCAAAATTCATTTTTTATTAGTCTAAAACCTGGGAAATTTTCAGAAATAACCATAAACTTGTATAACACTAGGAATAGTATCAACTGGTGAATCGAGACAACTGATCATTGATCAAAGAAATTTGTCAAAATAGGAGCTTAATTCGTGTTTTTGGGGGTCAAAATTGGTGGAAACCATCAATAGCTATTTCAATAATCCTACATGAAAGAAACAATAAACGTATTTCCAGCATTTCTGTAGGTATGGCTAACAGAATAATAAACCCACATGACAAGGACTTTGCAGCGTTTTTTTTTATACAAACCACGACACTGAGGTGAGCTGTGATATCGATACTACTGCCTGAGAAGTAGCAGTGTCTGTTCTGCTATGCTGTAGCATGGAGGAAGAAGTAGCTGCAATGACGTCACTGCTGCTTTCCATGTAATATTGGAACTAAAGAAATATGTTATTCAAGTGAACTGATTCGATTTTTCTCATCAACAAACAACATAAAAACCAAATTTGGAAGAAATCAGAAATTCCTGAACCAAGGGACCCTGCTGTCCTCTCAATGTAAGTTATTCTTACACTAGTTAAGTTAAAAAAATGCATTTAACTGAACCAAATACAAAGTTGTTTGGTGTCCAATTTGGTTTAAAAAACGTCCAAATCGGTTTGAAATATATCCAATTTGATTTTGAAAATGTCCAAATTGGCTTGGAAAATGTCTAATTCATCTGGAAATGCTATATCTGAAAAGGAAATATCATATGCTTTTTTATCACAGTCCGACAAAAACTTAATGCTTTTGATCTGCATAGGAAATAATTGCAATTGGCTGTGGAGGATAAAAACGCAATTTTCTAATTTGAAAGTTTAACATAGAAAACTTCACTAAACTGTCCGGATATCAAGCATTTTGTACAATTTTCTTTATACAATAATCCCAAATCTTGACATGAATTTGAGCCTTTACAACACATTTTGTAATATCTTCACTTTCAAAGTAACAAAACATAATATTGTAATTTATGTTAATTTGATTTTTATTATAAGTAGTTCAGGCTAGTGACTTTTCATTTGCTGAAGTTTCCAATAACCAAAATGCAACGGTACTCTTAAAACTCCCATTGGTTGTACCACCAGTCGCCACTGAGGTACATTCCGCACATTCTATAACCACTGAATTAGCTGTTTGGATCAGCACAGTCTCCAATAAGAACAACTCATTGAAAAATGTTGTAAAGCGATAGTTTTTTAGCCCACTATGATAGGATCAAATGTGTATAACTAGCAACATCTCAGTTTTTCCAACTAAGAGGAGAGAGAAAATATAGGTATATATTTCCTGTCCTTTGTCTCCAATTGTAGAGGTGCGGCCGAAATGAAAATTCTTATTTCCAACGTTTCAAAGGTTTATGCCTTCATCATCAGGGAATATGAGTTGAATAATGGAGACTGATCGTGAAACCACTCACAGTTTTCAAGTTGACACTTCGGCTACCAGAGAGCAGAGTTCCTGGTATGTGATTTACTTCATACATTTACTTAATAAATCCGAACAAGTGATTTACCCCCTGTTGCCAGAATCGATATTTTGGACCACCCAACCCTCGCGCCCAATTTTCATTCAAGAAATATGTCAAAGAGATTTTCACCTAAAACAGAGATAGGAGCCGTTTCGCTCATGCCACGGAATGCACCCTGTTGTCACCCTATATATACGGCAATGTTAATTCAAATAAATGGTAGTTTTACCTCTAATTTGGAGACACTAGCCCATGTAGCAGGATCTTCATCTAATAAGGGTAATCCGAGTTCTTCATTAGAGCACGACGCAAGAAAGAATGATTTTGAACAGTTGGTGAAGGCTTCTGTGGAAATTATTCGCCGAGTAGCTTCCCTGGTAATACAAATTACTTCCAAGACGAATTTAATAAACTTATGAAAGTTGATATTTATATCCGATTTCACATCTAGATAGTAACGCTCCATCAATTCTGGGTTCATTTTCCTGAAAAGTAGAAATTTCTATGTATAATTAAATGTTATACCTACATTTTCGACTTTTACTACTAATAAAAGGGTTTTGTCAGGACAATAAAATTTGATATTTGTTAGAAGTTTGAACGTATCTTTTGGTTTATTATTCTTTGAATAATACAACTATACGTATTCGGTTCAGAAATTTTTTTTGGAACACCCTCTCAAATTTTTTTCTACTACGTTTCATGGTGTGTAGACTCCAAAGACGCAATGTCCGTCCTCTGTCCCCCGTCCGCCATATCATCAATATCTAGCTTAATTTTCTGTCTAAAAATGATCGTTCCTTCGCACAGGCTACATTTGGGCCCTAGTTGTGTCCCCTAACTCCGATCGGAAAACACCCAGGGGTATTATGGGAGAAAAATGGGTGCAAAATCAAATATTTCTGAGGTTTTATTGCACTTGGCCTTGTGAGGTATCGCTTTCCATGTTTTTTAGGGTGAGGAGACCAAATATGAAGTTGATTTTGACCACTGAGTGAAGGACTGAGATTCTAACGAAGTTTTAACTCTCAAAATTCAATATTTATGGGTCAAAATCCTGTGAAAATGGCTGTAATCACCAGAAATGTGTATAATAATACTGGAGGTAGGATATCAGGTGAATCAAGACAATTCAGTGACAATTTCAATTATCAAAAATAATTTGTCAGAAATAGCACATGGATATTCGAGTTAAAAACCGTCAAATTAGCTTTGTGGGTCTTTACACTGAAGTCCCAATTTTGCCATATTCAGTCAAGAATAATAAACCAATGTGACAAGGAGTTTGCAGCGTTTTTGTTTTATCGTGGTGGATAGTATTCAGTGTTAACTACTGCGACGGCATATGGAAATCCGTCAAATTTTATATTAGATCAGGGCTCTTTCCCGATGTTTTTGACATGCGGCTAATGGGGCGGTTGGTTTGCAAAAACGAATCGTCAACTCCTGGAAGGATTTTGTAATAATAAACCCAGTCTCTCTAGGAGCAGCAGTCACATTGTCTCCCTACCTTTCTGGAGAGGGGGAACTACGCTGTATGGGCGGCTAGTTTTACCTCCTCCTCCATTACATGGCAGCAGAGCATGGTAATCTAGGTGATGTGATAATATCTAGAAATAGCTTTTATAAACTCACCGAAAATTTGATAAAATAAGTCTTGTTTTCACGACAGTCATAGTTTCTTTGATGGCTTTTGCAGTCTTGTTTATAAATCGAGTTAGGCTTTTCATTTCTTTGAGGAGCTCCTCCATCCCCTTCTTCAAACGGGTGACTTGGAACAATTTGTATGATATATAAACAGTGGGCCCAACAGAGGAGAGAAATAGTGGAACGGACCATTGTAAATTCTTCCAAAACCGATAACTGGAGAGTATCAATACCAGGCAACATCCAGGAAGAAGAACTTGATCCAATCTGTCAACAGATATCAAAGTTCCATAACATGAACTACATGGATCGTTATAGTAATGATTACCATCATTACTATAATGAAGGTAATGATTCAGAGATTGATGATGTATAAGATTTTCAATAATAAACCTTTGGAATCACAAACAAAGAAGAAAAAGAAGTTTCAGAAATGCAGCATGAATATACGAGTGTTTTTTCAAAGTGGAGTGTCTCCTCAAACAATTGGGCATCTCCAAGGGTTTGTCCAAAAACCTGAAAACTCTTCAATTGTGATTACCACATTGCCCCACTTTGTTAAATTTAGGGCCGGTTTCACCAATACTTCTTAACCCCCGTCGAAACAGATCATCGTTTTATCGAATCGGAGATTTGAAACAACGTTGGTTAAGGACAAGTGACAAGTGGGTTTCACGAGTTTAATAAAACTGTTTCATAAAACGTCGATTTAACTATTAAACGCTGATTTAACGCAATCCTGAAGGCATTGGCCCATCAAAAGGGAGGCATTGGGGGTGATCATGATTTATAATGCAGTTGTTGACGCGCATTGTGAGGTTAAGTACCTACCAGTGCTCATTGTTTTTTGGCGTCTGGTTCGTTGTTTACATTGTTGCTTGTAGTGTTACGTTTATTTTTGAAAGAAAGTTTGTGGACTGCCGAAATCACTGAAACCAGCATGGAGTCAGCGTCACAAAAACGAAAACGCGGACCGCCGTTTGAGCCAATGAAAAACAGATTTTGGTTAACACTGCTTGCAAGTATTTCAATGTAACTGTGTGTAAGAAAACCGATGTTTGTAAGTTATTAATGAGTGTAAGAAAACCGAAGGTAATTTATCTGTTGTTCCTGTTATCTATACATATAATAAAACAGTGTCTGTTTGTTTGTTTGTTTGTCTCGGCATCAATTGAGAACGGCTGAACGTAGAAAGTTGCGGCTGGTACCATTTGACGCAGAATTTATCTGGGAAGGTTTATGAAAAATCCGCATTTGAATCTGTCCATCCGTTGAAACGCTATGAATTAAATACTACTAAAAAACGTGTTATAATCACTTCTATGAGGACGTTTATGCTTATAATAACTTTGAACGGTTGGACGTAAATCCAATTGTAATTAGATTCTGGATTCAGCTCGACGAGTACATTCAAGTAGTACTTCAATCAGGATGTTAGTGGGAGGGGGGTACAGGTTATGAGAGGGGGGGGGGGGTCTACAGAAATTTCAAAACTACTTGACCAGTTGGAGTGCAACTTTGGGAATTTGTTGTGTGAACATTGAGGAATGTTTCTAACCAGGTAGGGAGGGTTCGTAGGATACGGGGGGGGGGGGTTAAAGGCAGTTAGGGTTGGCATTGGGGAAGGTTTCTGATCAGTTGAGGAGGTGGTATCTGTTATGAGTGGGGCCTGTCCTAAAGGGGGTGTCTGTTCTACCGTTGCGAAGCGCGGGTACACAGCTAGTAGAATATATTTTTTATGCAGCACATCAAATTATCAATAATAATGAGCCTAACAAGGCAGGTAGGTTATGTACCTACACAATTTCTCACTAACGAATGGTCTTGAGAAAAATCGGACCATTCTTTAGTGAGAAATTTGGTGGGCAGGTAGTTGACTGTCCTCTATGAATTTAACTGCGATCGGAATTGTAGTTTTATTACTAATTCTGAATTTTATAGCTCAACTACGCTTGCGCAAATGCGAAATCCCAATACCTCGCCTTTTTTGTTGATAAGTAGGTAAAGTTGTTTCTCTCTCCCATCAGTTCAAAGAAACGAGAAAGCTATGTACCTTTTCAGGTGATTATATTGTAGGTACCTCATCACAAAATCGATATCATCGAGCTCAAAACAATATATTCTCTCTCTCATCCATTGAACACGGCGAATAGTGAAATCTTCATATTTTTCCTCCAATACTAACTGAAAAGCCTTAATCAACCCCCTACTCATTTGTGGATGTAGAATAATAATAATAATAATAATAATAATCCTTGGGTTGCCCGGTGGACTTTACGAGGACATGCAGAAGGCCATGCTGATTGCTTCGTGTAGCCTGGTGAGGGAGTTTTTGGGGGAGGCTATTATACCCGACCACTGAGCCCTCCACATGCACTTGCGGGTGGGAATAGGCCCTTGGGCCCCTACTCGCGTCACCCTGTGGCACTTTTTACCCCCCACGGGTGATGAACACCGACAATAATAACAGAAGAATGGTTCGCATTAAAACTGTCCAACTAGCAAGATGGCAAAGTGGTAAATTGTTGATTTAGGACGCTGAACACCCAAAATCAGCTGGCTAGTTTTGATCGTCGATTTGTTTCTTTTCATCTGTTGGATCGGGAAACACTTTAAATTAACTCCGCACTTGGAAAATCGTATATCTTTATTCACCGGAATCACATCGTATAAAAAGCGTATCTAATAATAACTCCAGTCCGGCCAACCGCGCAGGTACAACAGCGGTATAGGGAAACTTTCCCTCATAACGGGAAAAACCTACTTACATATCCCACATTTTCCCCCCTCTAGTAAGAATTATAACATCCAAACGAAATCCGAAACGAAAATAAATTTTAATCTTTCAAATATGTCCCTCAAACGAAATCCTGTAATCTTTAGCGCTAGGGTTCCAATGTCACTTAGAATTACCTCACCATTGAATATTCAGAACTTAACATTACCTTGACCTTGATGATCAGACTCAAGTTTTGCTTTGAATGAAATTAAATTTGACTTTACTTGTCCCAACACTTAATTTGGATCACAACCGAATTTCACTGATCGTTTGCCCTTCCATCACTTCTTCTGTAGGGTTAACTCGTCTATGAGACGGCGAGGAGCAACCCGTGTACGCTGGGGTCGCGCGGGAGGGCTGCTGGCTTGAGCTGAAGTATATGCCGATGGTGCCGGGGCTGCGGAAATCGTCCCAGATCGAGGAGTGCTTGTGGTTGGCCTGGGTGAAGGGGTTGGCCAACCATGGAAATCCGCAGATTCCTCCGGAGCTGTTGATTTGTCAACAGCAGCAGCTTGCAGCTTGCAGCTTTGTTGATCGGCATTGTCTCCTGGCTGACTGGTCGACAGCGATGGTCGAATCTGGTCTAAGTGGCGCGTCCACGTCTTGTCGATTTCCGGGATGTAGACGCTTCGTCGTCGAGGGCCTAGCTGTTTCAGCACCTTGCCTTTCATCCATTTTTCCTCCCCTTGCCTGTAGTTCCTCACCCAGACTTCATCTGACGCGATGCATTTGTCAGCAGGCGGTGGCTTCCCACCTTGGGCTGCGATCTGCTGCTTCTGTTTTTGCTCCACTCTGGCGGCAGTCGCAGATGGTCTGGGTCGCAGGAGGTCCAATCGGGTCCTCAAACTGTGACCAAGCAGTGCTTGAGCTGGTGACACGCCGGTTGTTGCATGAGGGGTGTTTCGGTACTGCAACAGGAAGGAGTTGAGAGCCTTGTTGAGATCGGTGGTTTTCGTCTCAGCAAGCGCCGTCTTCAATAACCGTTTGACCGTCTTCACACTGTTCTCCGCAGCGCCATTCGTTGCCGGGTGATACGGTGCTCCCGTCTTGTGTATCACTCCATTTCGGTCCATGAACTTCTGAAATTCTTCAGATTCAAAGGAAGAGTAGTTGTCCGACACAAGCTCCTCCGGAAGCCCGAACCTGGCAAAAACTTGCCGCAGGATTCGTATTGTCACCTCTGTTGACATTGACTTTGTAGGAAAAGCTTCCAGCCACTTCGTATGGCTGTCTACCAGTACTAAGTAGTATTGTCCGGCAATCGGTCCCAAGTAATCTATGTGAAGCCTTTGCCACGGTTTTGTCGGCCATTCCCAGGGGATCAATGAAGCCTTCTGGGGGTTATCTTTCACAGAGTTGCATGCTGCACAGGACTTGACCTTATCTTCAATATCTTGATCGATATTTGGCCACCATACATACGATCGAGCGATTCCTTTCACCTTCACGATTCCCATATGAGTCGCATGGAGCTCGTGTAGGACGGCATGTCTGAGCTTTGTTGGTATAATAACTCGATTTCCCCAGAGGATCACACCCGCCTCTTCATGTAGCTCATCCCGGCGGCGAGAGAACGGCAGAAATTCTTTTGGGACGCTTAGAGGCCATCCAATTCTCAGGTACGTTGCTACCTTTTTCAGAATTTCCTCTTTCTTTGTTTCCGCTAGGATGTCTTCATATCGCAGTGGCAGGTCTTCATTTTCTTCAAACACGTAGAACAGGGCTGGGTCTTGGCCTTCATCCTTTTCTGGAGTTGCATCCAGGGGTGCTCTGGATAGCCAATCGGCACTATTTTTGTTTGATTTTACCCATTCAACGTCAAAGTTGTAGTTGGCTAAAAGAAGAGCCCAGCGTTGTAGCCTGTTGGCGGCGCAGGTCGGCACTCCTTTTTTTGGTCCAAAGATCGATAAGAGGGGTCTATTATCATTAGCCAACGTCCACTTTCTTCCAAATAAATATAGATGGAATTTTTTGGTACCAAACACCAGAGCTGCTGCTTCTTTGTGAAGCTGACTGTACTTTTTCTCAGCAGCAGTCAGGGTGCGACTGGCAAAAGCCAGAGGCTTTTCGTCTCCATTGGGATAGATCTGGGAGATAATAGCTCCTAATCCCTTGTCGGATCCATCCACCGTCAGCTTGATTGGTAACTCTGGATTATAGTGTGCCAAAGAGCGATTCTCTCTCACTATCTGCTTGGCTTTCTCGAATGCCGCCTGACAACTCTTATCCCAATTCCAACGAATTTCTTTCTTCAACAGCTGGTGAAGCGGGTGTAGGCAGGATGACAATGACGGTAAAAACCGAGCGAGATAGTTCACGAGTCCGAGATAGGATTGGAGCTCTTTCACATTTTTCGGCGGATCGGTTTTCACCACTGCCTCAATTTTTTCATCAGTCGAGTGCAGTCCGTCCGCATCAATACGAAATCCGAGGTACTCGATGGACGTTTTACCAAATTCGCATTTTTCTGCCGACAAGGTAAGTCCAGCATTCCTGAAACGCTCCAACACGTCGATTACGCGCTTTCTCAACGTCTCGTTGTCCGGTCCCCCCACCACCACATCATCGATCAGGGCTGCTACTCCTTCTGCCCCTGCAATCAAGGCATCGACCAATTTTTGAAATTTGGCCGGCCCGACAGAAATTCCATATGGCATACGAGTATATTGGAATAGGCCCTTTTGTGTGGTTATAGCCACCAGTTTCCTGGAACTAGGCTTCAACTCGCACTGTTGATAGGCGTGACTCAAGTCCAATTTGGCCCATACCCGATTTCCGCCCAGTTTTTGGTACAAATCCTCGATTCTGGGTAACGGGTAGGGGTCAGTCTGCAAACACGGGTTGAGTGTCAACTTGTAGTCTCCGCATATGCGAAGTTGTCCATTTTTTTTCATTGCCGGCACTATTGGGGACCCGAACTCACTGTATTCAATTGGCTCCAAAATTCCTTCTGCGACCAGCCGATCAATTTCCTGATCCACCTTCTGGCGAATTGCATACGCAACTGGTCTGGCCTTCATGAATTTTGGGGTTGAGCTGGGCAACAACGTCAACTCAATCTGGCCTTTATTGAATTTCCCAAGTTTCTCGGTGAACACATCCGGGAACATTTGTTTCATCTCAATCTCCAACTCACTTCCGGAATTCTCATTGTCAACTTTCTGGTAATAAATTGGCTGGTTCGCATGATTGTCGATTATGCTGAACCCGAGAGCCTTAAACCATGACCTACCCATCAGAGGCGGTCCCTGTGTTTCTACCACGTAAAACTGTAGATTTGGCACTTTCGTACCGCAGTATTCGACCTCTACATTGACAAAGCCAACTGGAGTGGTTTTCTCTTGCAGGTACGTGGTGAACGTTTTATCACACTTGGTTGGAACCAAGTCTGGGAATTTGTCCTCGAATAGGTGTTTAGGTATGATCGTGCTTTGACACCCTGTGTCAATATCAAAACAAATGTTCTGGGAATTCAATTTCAGATTCAATTTGTATTCGCTAGTTCTACCGTCAGTGATCTCAAACAGGCATTCGTCGTCGTCATCTGAGCCTTCGTGGACAAAGTGTGCCTTTTCAACCTTTCCACTTTTGTCTGTCGCTTTATCCTTTTTCGGGCAGACTCGCGCCAGATGACCCTTGACCTTGCAGGATTTACAGACATATCCCTTAAATCGGCACTTTTTTGTTTCATGTGAAGTTCCGCCGCAACAGGTGCACTGTTGTTTTTTAGTCTTGACAAAATTCACGGATTCCCTTTTTTCCTTTTTTATTTGTAGGGTTGCCGGACTACTGGGTGTACTCAGATCGTAACACGTAGATGAGGCTTCCTTTGAAGTGGCAATTCTGACCAAGTCCTCCCACTTCACCTTCTCGGCGTCCTCTTCAAAAAGTCGATTTCTCAATGGGCCTTTGTTCATACCGATCACAAATCTGTCTAACAAATTCGCATCCAACCGGGTTCCAAACTGACACGTTGAGATCAGCGACCGAAGTCGCGCTATCCAGTCGTTCACCGTTTCTGTAGGTTCTTTGAACGAGTTGTAAAACTTGTACCTCGAAGCGAATACTGACTCTGAACCCAAAAAATGCTCATCGAACTTCTTGACTAATTCCACATACGACTTCTCCTCGGGTTTAGCGGGAACGGAAAGGTTGGCAATTAATTTATAGGCCGCATCATCCAGCGAATTCAACATTAATGCCCTTTTCCTCTCCTCCTTTCTGATGCCGTTTGCCTCGAAGAAATTCGCCATTCGGGCTTTGGCAACCCCCCAGTCCTTATCGGGGGTAAATTCCCTGAGTGTCCCCACCAAACTGCTTGTTTCTTTCTCACTCATGTCTTCGTCGATTTTCGCTTGGGTCCCGGTCGTCGATTTCTCTGTCGTCGACGGCTCGGTCGTCGATTGCTCGGCCGCCAGCCCTTTTTTTCCGCCCCCCAGTCTCGCGAAGAACAGAACAAAATCCGCCGATAAGAGTCCGCCGTCGCGTGTTCGGAAAAACACGCAACACGTCACTCGCGTCTGAAAACTTCAGTTCAGTTAATCAAAACGCGAGCCGAATCCTCGTCGCCACGTTGTTGGATCGGAAACACTTTAAATTAACTCCGCACTTGGAAAATCGTATATCTTTATTCACCGGAATCACATCGTATAAAAAGCGTATCTAATAATAACTCCAGTCCGGCCAACCGCGCAGGTACAACAGCG
>OX940974.1:140610906-140663292 GCA_954871275.1 Leptopterna dolabrata | reverse complement strand
TTCTGCGACTCAAATACCTACCTAGATATATGAAACTCTTGATCTTGAGTCACACTTGAAAAACTGCAGGCAGATTACGAGTGCAAAGGCACCAAGGTTTAACAATATTTTTATGCAAAAAGCCATAACAGGTGGCAGGCACTGTGGGCATGACATTTTAATCGAGAAGAAAAATATACAAATACAAAATGTTCCTGCAGATGTACGTTGAAGGTTTTTGGCATGAGAGCAAAGGCTATACGAAGAATATTGACTGCAGAGTGCCTAGAATTTTGCTCTCTTCTCTGGAATCATGTTTCACTTATCAATGCCTGATGAAATGTGCATAACTATGTGATGCCCACCTCATTAGGAACGCTATCTTGATAGAATGTAGGGATGGGTATCGATGTTTCAGAAACATGATTTTTTCGAAATATCGATGTTTTCCTTTCTATGTTTTTTAAACATCGTCGTTTTTACTCTTGGACATGGATGGTTTTATCCCCTCCATTTTTCCCGGTTCTTCATTTTTCAAGAACCATCAATTTTCACAAACAAACATTTGAGAAGTGATTGCCACGTCCGTTCCTTCTGAACAGCTGGTTTCTCACGCTGTGTTGATCCCCCCAGAAGGAATAATGGCCTCAAAAGTTCCTATTTTTTTTAAAATAAGTTAGATGATAAATACTGGGGGTCTGATCCCAGCCACTCCATAAATACTAAATACAATTTTATGGTAAATAATGTTTTACGACGAAATATGATGCACAATTATCGAAAATGCAATTCGCTTGGAATAACCATCGTAGGTGTGAATATTACATTCACCACCTGACTTTTTTCCTTCAGATTTTGAAAAAAATGAAAAATTGCCAAAAATTTCGGGTGTTCTTCGTTACTCCCCCCCATTTTCAAACAACAAAAAAAAATTAAATTCTAACAAAAATTTGATGTTGAGGTGATTTTTGGAATCTTCAGTTTGTCTAGTTTTATGTCTAATTAACCTCAATTTACCAGAATTAGATAGTAAAAGTGAATTATTCAATCGAAAAAAGTGGGGGGGAGTATCGAAGTATTTGCCATGTCAAATTCTTCGGTACTCCCCCCCACGGTGAAAACAGTATTTTCGACTACAGGATTTGTATAATTATTTTATTGTACATGAAGAGGGTGTTCGATTATGTTGAAAAAATATCTTTCTATACACCCCACTAATCTATATGTTTACTGTTGGATTGATGTGGGATGTTATGTCTTTTTGAGATGCGAGCGCAGAGAGCATCCAGACCAATAATCTATACACCCCACTAATTCTCGAACGTTGACCTACAGTCGTCTGATGCTGATGATAGATTAGTCGTCTGGATGCTCGCTGCGCTCGCATCTCAAAAACGACATGACATCCCACATCAATGCAACAGCTTACCTACCTATCTCTAAACAACAACAATTCACAGGAACGGGGGTGTGAGGACGTGCAGGTATGAGATATAGGACGGTGAAAATACTGTTTTCACCGTGGGGGGGAGTACCGAAGGATTTGACATGGCAAATACTTCGATACTCCCCCCCACTTTTTTTCACGGCGAATTTCGCTTTTACAAAGTTGTTGCATCAAAATATGAACACACACATCAAAAACTAGACGAACTGAAGATTCCGAAAATCACCTCAACCTCAAATTTCTGTTAGAATTTCATGAAGCGACGAGCGTTTGAAAATGGGGGGGAGTAACGAAGAACACCCAAAATTTCCCATAATTAATCTAGTAACACGAATATTGCAACATCAATGGATTCTCTTTCTCCTTTGTGGAACAGAGAAAGGATATGGGTTAGGTATCAGTAGTACCCATCCCTATTCACTTATGGTTTCGGTTTAGATAAGGTAGGTAGGTAGGTAGGTAAGTAATATTAGGAAAAAAGTTTTTTTAAAAACATCGATGTTTCAAAAACATCGAGCCCCCCCCCCCCCCCCCCCCCCCCCCCACCAGGTGATTTTCAACCATCCATGTTTAATTTTTTTTAAATCGATGTTTTGGCTATCGATAGCTTATCCCTAACCCTACTAGAATGAGTGGATAGAAATATGGTAAACGGTCAACAAAATTTGTTAGGCGAGCCGGGAGAAATTTACGCTTTGCGTGGAATCATGCGTAGTCTACATAATATAGGTAGGTATACATAAAAATCACTGCTTAAATTACAAATTTTGTATAGGTGCTTACACTCGCCGGTGTTTCGCCTTCATTTTTAGTCAATAATATACTAACGTAATACACAATGTACCGTAGTCATAGGTTTTTTTTTTCAGTCAAGTTTCTAGGGTACAACTGTAATTTATAATTATGAGGCTGCTCTAAAACATTTTCATATAAAATGAATGAAATCACACAAACCTTCAAGACAACTTCATCGTCGTCCATTATGGAAGAATAGTGAAGTACTTATACCGGTTTCGGGGCTTGCACTCGACAAATGAGAAAAGGCGAGAAATTCCAAATTTCACAAGCTTTCAGTAGGTAGTGCATCCTTCGATTATTTACAAAAAGTAGTATAAATTGATAACTGACTATGGAGATAGAAGACAAGACGAACACGTAAAACGGGCCCAAAGCGCCATAGACTAGTAACAATGCGCATGCGCAAGCGTTCGGGAACATCTTCTTCTACAGGTTTTCGGCCCTCTGTCTGTCGGACACAGAATGGATTGAGTGTGTGATCCCACGATTATGATTGTGAAGGTTGATGAAGGCGATGTACTTGATGGGGTGGAGTACTGCTACTGAATGTTCACTGTTCAGCCTACGTATGATCATATATATGCTATAAGCATATAGTCTTTAGTCTTTAGTCTTTATTGACAGGTGTACAGAGGACCTGGGTCCCACCTAGCGTACACAATGGCAAAATTAATTGGTAATTGGCGTACAAGATTAGTAATAAAAATTTGTATTATTAAGAGAAAATTAAATCGAAAATGAGAGCAGGAAAATGAAGAAAAGGTTAGAGGAATGAAGAAAAAATGAAGAAAAGGTTAGAGGAATGAAGCAAAAAAAAAAAAAAATGAAGAAGAAAGGTTAGAGGAACGAAGAAAAAAAATGAAGAAGAGAAGGGTAGAGGAATGAAGAAGAGAGGGGGAAAAAAAATAAAAAATAAAAAAAAACAATTGAAGAAAAGGTTTGAGGAATGAAGAAAAAATGAAGAAGAGAAGGGTAGAGGAACGAAGAAGAGAAAGAGAGAAGAAAGATAATATGAATGGCTGCTACACCCCCGCAAAATGGGCCATACACCGCCTCCTGAACGACGAACAGGTGGGTGACTCCTTAACAGCCCTGGGGAGGGCATTCCAAAGCCGTACACCACTCACCCCGATAGAAGCCTCCAAAGACGAGGAGTGTTGTGGCATCAAGAGACCCAAGGATCTAACTGATTTAGTTTGGGCAAACATACCCTTGAGGTACTCAGGATGAGCCCCCTTTATATATTTGAAAATAAAACACAGTAGATTTACTTTCATCAAATCACTGATGCCACAGCCAATAAAAGAGTTATAGTAGGGACTTATACAAGCGTGTACAGCGAAATTCAACTGTCAAGTGTGAGTACAAGTGTTTGTACAGGGCTACAGCCCCACAGACAACGTATCGAGCTGAAATTTTGCTTTCACATTCATTATGCTCCAAGGCCCCCGAACAAAACAACCCTCACAAATTTACCCGTCAAAAAAACCCTCAGACACAAAAAGAATTGATTAATGCAAAAAACAGCAGCCGAGCTAGCATGCTTTGGTGGGTAAAATGGATAGCAATCGCTGAGGAGGGTTTGTTGGCCTATGCTTAAAAACTGAAGTCGAACGAACGAAACCCAAAGTTAAACTATCAACTTAATTTACCCACTCTGACATCTGGCAGTGATGTCAGAATATGGATAAACTCTATATTTGGATACGGCTGAACCATTAGTATCTTCATCAGGACAGTGGTGTCAGCCAGGATTGTTGAATGGGGAGGGGGGGGGGGGTTATCGTAAATAGAAAATGTAAGATTTGACTTTACAAATAAATCTGAATGTAAATTTAACAAAGCACTACATGTTATAGGTCACTTGAGGTAAGGTAAAATGATGAAATAAAACGTATATACTTATTTGGCAACAAAATTTGCAATGTACATTTGGAATGTCTGGGGGTGTCCCCCAGACCCCCGGATTATACCAGTTTAGATCAAGGATCAAAGCAAGGAAACATGGAAAATGTTTTTCGAATAGGTACATAATAACAGAGGATAAATAGGTATGCAGAAAAAACGTCTGCCAATTCGAGTAGGCAGTAGTTTCCTCACTTGAATTACATGAACGTATGGAGCAGTTGGGTTGGTTCATTTTGATGCGGGACAATCTGCGATCCAACCCGCTTGTACCCTCAAAATTTCAGCTCTCTACGACTATTTTTCGCGTAGGGAGAAGCGTTACAAGGAAACGGTCAACGATTCATGTTCGCGCATGCTCAGACGAATGTTACATTACAATTCCAATGAAATTCGTTTGGAACTATCGAAGTATTATTCCTGATCGACCCTCCAGGTGTGAACTCATTTCAACGATATTTAGGGTTGTTATGGGCGTTTCAAGTATTTCACGTTTGCGCCTGCGCAGGAGAAAGTTACAGTAGGTACTTTTTCAATGATTATTATACGGAACCATCTGTGACCCAACTCGCACCTATCCTCCAAATTTCAGCCCATTTCGACCATTATTTCGGGTAGTTATGGGCGTTACAAGGAATTACCACAGACAGACAGACAGGGAACCAAAAATGTTCCTGGATGTTTAAAACGCAAAATGGTTGTGGAAATTTTCATTTTGGAGGACATACATTTTTTTTAAACTCAATTGCGAATCCAAGGCTTCACTACATTAGGTATACGGCTGAACCATTAGTATCTTCATCAGGACAGTGGTGTCAGCCAGGATTGTTGAATGGGGGGGGGGGGGGGGTTATCGTAAATAGAAAATGTAAGATTTGACTTTACAAATAAATCTGAATGTAAATTTAACAAAGCACTACATGTTATAGGTCACTTGAGGTAAGGTAAAATGATGAAATAAAACGTATATACTTATTTGGCAACAAAATTTGCGAATTTTCAAAGAAAATGAAGCTATTGCAATGGGTCCAAATTTTCAGAACATGAATTTTTGAAATTATTTTCCAGGCAAATCATTTTCAGAGCATCTTGATTTCATCCCTAGATTTTAACAAACATTTATATGTGTCGTGAGTCCCTCCTGGGAACACTCCACTAGTAACTTTAAGCTCTCACCAACATTCTAATGTCAAACTTAGTTTCCGTCAATAAACAAGTGAGTGGGGAGACAGGCCACAGAACCCAGGGTACACAACCTGGGGCCCCACCACCAGCCCCTAACAGGGGGTTGGAGGGAGAGGCCTCCAGTTCCTATAAAACCCTGGATCCTGGGGCTTTAGCTTCATTCGACACTTCCTCTAACTAGCTCTCTCTTCTCTCCTCTACCTTGCTCTCCCTCTCAGATGATCGGTGGATTACCGCCGCCTAGACAAGCACCTTCTCACCTAGATGATCGGTGGATTACCGCCGCCTGCGTCTTTTTCCTTCACGCCACCGTGATGAACCAAATTCCAAATTCATCACAATATGTATATTACATGGTGGGGGAATTAATAATCAGAAGTAATCGTTTCGTGGGCAACGGCCCAAGAAACGTCGATTCGATCTAATTCAAAGTAAAATTTGCTTAGTTCAAAACGGCTGAACCGGCAGAATCTGACGATAGGCCTGTCTGATGTCACAAACAAAAACATAAGGATGCAATCTAAACCACAACAATAGGGAGGACAAACTGGGCTGGAGTTTAGGACCAGTGTACAATACATTATTTAATGAAACACCATTTTTTGACGGACTACTAGCATTAAACACCACTCGTATGCTCATTGAGGCTTGGTCACCGGTTACCTACTTTATATTTTATTACGGGGTGATGGGGAACATAATAAGGAGCCCTCCCTCTTCAACATCATGTTTTAAAAGACTCATATGATTTTGGGTTAAATAATCCATCATAAACTCCCGATATTTTCCCTTCAGCGTGGGGTTTCGGTTTAAACGACTTTCCAGTGACTTTAATCGGGACAGTGCAATGGATTTGGAACATCCCAGAGGCATCTTGGAAGTATATTTACCAACAACGGAACCTTGTACCTACCATTTTCTATCCTAGAATACTTGGCCACGTAAATATTTTCCGCCTCTTGTTCCTCCCGACCTATCAAGGAGACCTCAGGAACATTTCCGACTTCACAAAACCGGGACATGACATTTTCTATTGAGCAAACCTCATTTATGAAATATGATTGAATGGGAGCCGACAGTGGTTGGGATGTCGGTACCGTACCTAGCAATACAAATCCGAATACAGATCCAAATGCGGAAGCAGTCCCGTCTAGACCTGTAATTTTTTTGCCAGTCAAAATTTGAGACACAATATCTGCTCCACATAAAATGTCTATTTCGGATATTGAAGAAAAACTGAGGATCGGCCAATTCAATCCCCTATAAATGGCTCCATTGAGGTGGTTCAAAAGTGCAAAACGGGACAGACAAAGTTATTTTCGAAATTACCATGGCCAAGGCAAGGTTCGAAATAACTCGGGATGCGATGGTACAATTTACTTTAAATTTACTAGTGGGAAGGGAGGTATGAGACAAACTATCCACTTTAGTGACGCTTTTAATTTTAGGTATACCTATACGGGCAACCAGAGATTCAGAAATGAAATTCCCCATGCTACCAGTGTCCAATAAAACCCTAGCTCGAATAAAACTCCCATACACATCTTTGACATTCACCACAGCAGTGCTAAGAAGAATGTGACAAGAAGGGGGGCTTACAGCCACGGAGTAATTTGAAATCACTTGGTTCGCAATAACATCATCGGATTTGTCGCCACTTGGCGTTCCCGTTGAAACCATACCAGATTCTACGGACTGGGACCCAAAACATAAAACAGTATTGTGCGATTTTTCACAATGGTTGCAGTTTGGACCGTCACAATCCCTAACGGAATGAGTCCTATCCTATCAAACATAGCGTACACAACTTAAGGGCTGTAATGATTTTGTACCTCTCCTTTGGGGGTTTATCTAGAAACTTACCACATTTCACCAAACGATGAGAGGATTTACAAAATGGACATACAACTTCGGAAGAATTTTCCTGGGCAACAGAAAGGAAATTGGATTTTTTCACAGCCCCTGAAGTGTTGGGTTTCGGAACATGAGGGGTCGAAAAGACTTTTGGCTTGGAGATAGTAGGTAGTACGTACAAGCTCGCAACCTCAAAAGCTCCAGCCCGGTGCTCAAGAAACCCAAGTACCTCATCAATGCTAGGATTGCTAGTGACGTCAGTGCGGGATACTTCAAAAAGGCGAATGGTAGCTTCGTCTATTTTCTCAAGGACGATCGACACTAGAAGTAAGCCCCACTGAGTGGTGGGATACTTCAGTACTCGAAGGGCCTCAAGATTAGATTTAATTGAATCGACAAAATGCCTAAGAGCCTTACAGTTATTTCCATTGACATGAGGCAACCGTTTAATGTTGTCGATGTGGTTTATTGCAATCTGACGGACATTGTTATAGCGTTGTAATAACAACCGATAAGCAGGTTCATAATTACAGACGGACAGAGGCAAGTGTTTCACTAAATCAAGAGGTTCACCCTTCAAATGCGACAACAATACTTGATATTTATACAAGTCAGAAAGATCAGTACGGATATGAATGACGGATTCGAATAAAGTATGAAACCCAAACCACTCGCATTGATTTCCATCAAAAACGCTTAATTTGATTTTGGGAGTGTCGGCAAGTTCGATAGGGGACGAAACAACTGGTTGACTCGTGGGAGGTGGAATGGCAGGGGGTTGTTGATCCGATCTCAACTGGCTCTCAATTTCAAGTGCAGAAGGATGTGCTTTGATTTAGAATACATTTTCAAAAAATTTATCTTCAACAACGTAATGGGTCTTAATAACGGATTCATTTAAGGTTGGCTTACTTGAAGGAGGTTCAGCTTGCGAAGAATCGCTGCCTACAGCACCCTCTCCTTCTTCATCAGGACACACGATCGCGAAAATATTGGCCTGAATATCTTTGAATTCATCGATAAATCGTGAAAGTTCCAAGTAGCGCACCATAAAACCGGATTTCCGAGCTGGTGTCGAAACATCTTTGCCATAAGAATAAATTTTTTGAACATTTCTTAAACAACATTCGCGACGATGCACAAGGGCAGACAAAGACTGGCAGGCGGAGATCGACATAGTGCCGCCTTTCGAACGGAGCGAATGTGTCGCCATTCAGGTTGCCACAAGTGTTGTTTACAACAGCCACTACTTATGCTGATAGCCAGGACTTTCAGGAATTATCCTGAGCACTTATACTTGTCTCGAAGGATTAAAAGGATTGGAAACAGTGACTTTGCGGCGCAAACAAATCAAAGGTAAAATGAAGCAAACGTGGACTGAGGAAAACGAGGATTGTGGAATCAAGATCAAATATGAATATGGTGTCACCCTCTCCAAAAGCAATTACGGCAAGTTTATATAGAAAAATCGAGATAATATAGTTCTTAGAAGATGCAAAAAATATCCTAAAAATTGCTACAATCCATCCAAGGCTCGAAGGACCAATGGTGGGGGAATTAATAATCAGAAGTAATCGTTTCGTGGGCATCGGCCCAAGAAACGTCGATTCGATCTAATTCAAAGTAAAATTTGCTTAGTTCAAAACGGCTGAACCGGAGACGAGAGGATACGGTCAAGAAAGTCGTGCACAAGGGCATCCAACAAGATTCATCGCAAATCGGCTTACCTGATGCTGTGTAGCTCGTCTCGTTCAGCGTAGGATGGTAGATGGCGCGAAGGGATCCCACGAGGGCGCTTCGAGGGTCGAGATAATTGCTCCAAAAGGACGAAATGGCACTTTTGGAAGCTGAAAGGGCTTGAAGGTTAGAGAGGGGAACCTGCATGTAACCCTAATAACTTTGAAAACTAAGTTTTAAGGCAATACTGGCCACAATTAAGACACTGTATAATCGAACTGGACGTACAGGTTTCTGAAGCAAGACTGACTTGACGAGAGCTGCTCACACCAGAGGGGGCGGAGCTACTTTTCAGCGGTCCATTTACGGACAAGGTTCACCGAAAGTACGAAAATCAGATTGGATCCCCAAGCACACGACAATATAATGACCGCATCCTCTCGTCTATTTGGGAAAACCCGGAACTCACGTTAAGTTTTATTTAGAAATAGAAAAATACGAAAATTGAACTTCTTCATAAAAAATCATCTCTTGCTGAAGTGAGCAAATAAGAACCTGATACAAGTAAAATAAAATAAACGAAAATACCTAAGGGGAAAAACAGGGGTAGGCTGGCAAAATTCCCCAAACATTATATTTATTTATTTATTTGTGTGTCACTCCAGACGATATTTGACCTTGAGTAAATGGTATAATTTCCAAATTTCGCCAAAATATTCTTATTGCCAAACAAAAGGATGAGTTCGAAGATGAGCAATTTTCAAATATTCAAAGAGGCAGCGTTTTATGTTGTTGTTCTGGTGGTTTCCACCAATTTTGGCCCCCAAAACTTGAATTAGGTGCGCTCCTTTTGGTTTATTATTCTGTGAATAATACACCTATGTATTCGCTCAGCAAAAAATTTTTATAACACCCCCTCAAACTTTTTTCTTTTCCGTTTCAAGGTGCGTAGATTCCAAAAATGCAATGTCCGTCCGCCGTCCGCCATCCGCCGTATCACGTGTACAGGCTTCATTTTCGGTCTAAAAAAGTCGTTCTTTCGCACACATGCTCCATTTGGGCCCTAGTTGTGTCCCGAAACTTTTCAGCCCGATCGGAATATACCCAGGGGTGTTATGAGTGAAAATGTGTGTAAAAATAGGTACTTTTTGCGTTTTAGCAACATGTTAGTGAAATGAGCTTTTGAGGTATCGTTTTCCATGGTTTTGGGGACGAGAATACCGAATATGAAGTCGATTTTGACCAAACAGTGGAAAATTGAGGTTGTACCAGATGTTCAGCTCCCAAAATTGGTTTTTTATGAGTCAAAAACCTGGAAAACTGTCTGAAATCACCATCAATGTGTATACTAACATTAGAAAAGTGTAAACAGGTGAATCAAGACCATTAAATGGCACTACCAGCGATCAAAGATGATCTGAAAAAAAAAAGTGTACCTATTTCATGTTTTGGGGGCCAAAATTGGTGGAAATCATCAGAAATAGCTATTTCAATAATTCCACATGAAAGAAACAATAAATTTAACAGCCAACAAGAATCTCTAGAACTCCAATAGAATAATAAACCCATGTGACAAGGACTTTGCAGCGTTTTTTTTCCTCAATTGTCCACCCATTTCACACTCATTTTTCTCCGATATCACCCCTGGGTGTATGTCGATCGGGCTGCCATTTGGGAATGTGTACCCAAATGGGGACCCGAACTGTGTGCGGAAAAACAACGATTTTAGATCAAATTTTAGCGTAAATTTAAGGCTGGAACTTCCTTAGAACCTCAGTTTTCCGCTCTTTGTTCAAAATCGACTTCATATTCGGTCTTCTCGTCCCAAAAACATGGAAAACGATACCTCAAAAGCTCATGTTACCAAAATGTTGCTAAAACGCAAAAAGTAGGTACCTTTATTTATACACATTTTCACTCATAACACCCCTGGGTATATTCCGATCGGGCTGCAACGTTTCGGGACACAACTAGGGCCCAAATGGAGCATGTGTGCGAAAGAATGAATTTTTTAGACTGAAAATGAAGCCGGCACACGTGATACGGCGTACGGCGGACGGACATTACATTTTTGGAATCTACGCACCTTGAAATGTATAAGAAAAAACGCTGCAAAGTCCTTGTCACATGGGGTTTATTATTCTACAGAAATGTTGGCTGTACCTACATTTATTGTTTGTTTCATGTGAAATAATTGAAATAGCTATTTCTGATGATTTCCACCAATTTTGGCCCCCAAAACATGAAATAGGTACGCTTTTTTTTTCAGATCATCTTTGATCATTGGTAGTGCGATTTAATGGTCTTGATTCAGCTGTTTACACTTTTTCTAATGTTAGTATTCACATTGATGGTGATTTCAGACAGTTTTCCAGGTTTTTGACTTTAAAAAAAACCAATTTTGGCAGCTGAACCAATGGTAAAACCTCAATTTCCGCGTCTTTGGTCAAAATCGACTTCATATTCGGTATTCTAGTCCCCAAAAACATGGAAAACGATACCTCAAAAGCTCATTTTACTAACATGTTGCTAAAACGCAAAAAGTACCTATTTTTACACACATTTTCACTCATAACACCCCTGGGTATATTCCGATCGGGCTGAAAAGTTTCGGGACACAACTAGGGCCCAAATGGAGCATGTGTGCGAAAGAACGACTTTTTTAGATCTAAAATGAAGCCTGTACACGTGATACGGCGTACGGCGGACGGACATTGCATTTTTGGAATCTACGCACCTTGAAACGGAAAAGAAAAAAGTTTGAGGGGGTGTTATAAAAATTTTTTGCTGAGCGAATACATAGGTGTATTATTCATAGAATAATAAACCAAAAACGCTGCAAAGGCTTTGTCACATGGGTTTATTATTCTATTGGAGTTCTAGAGATTCTTGTTGGCTGTTAAATTTATTGTTTCTTTCATGTGGAATGATTGAAATAGCTATTTCTGATGATTTCCACCAATTTTGGTCCCCAAAACATGAAATAGGTACGCTTTTTTTTCTTTTTTTTCCAGATCATATTTGATCATTGGTAGTGCCATTTAATGGTCTTGATTCACCTGTTTACATTTTTTCTAATGTTATTATACACATTCACGGTGATTTCAGAGAATTTTCCAGGTTTTTGACTCATAAAAATCCAATTTTGGGAGCTGAACATTTGGTAGAACTCAATCTTCACTCTTTGGCCAAAATCCACTTCATATTCGGTCTTCTCGTCCCCAAAAACATGGAAAATGATATCTCAGAAGCTCATGTTACAAACATGTTGCTAAGACGCAAAAAGTACCTATTTTTACACACATTTTCACTCATAACACTCCTGGGTATATTCCGATCGGGCTGAAAAGTTTCGGGACACAACTAGGGCCCAAATGGAGCATGTGTGCGAAAGAACGAATTTTTTAGACCGAAAATGAAGCCTGTACACGTGATACGGCGTACGGCGTACGGCGGACGGACATTGCATTTTTGGAATCTACGCACCTTGAAACGGAAAAGAAAAAATGTTGAGGGGGTGTTATAAAAATTTTTTGCTGAGCGAATACATAGGTGTATTATTCACAGGATAATAAACGAAATCGGAACAGACTCACTTAAGATCCAGGTAGGTACATTACCAACATAGGTAGGTAGGGTAAAGTCGGGTACCTTGGGACGTTTGTACCTCGGGACAGACGCGGGATGAATACTATGGAAAGAGGGAAAAAACGCTGCAAAGTCCTTGTCACATGGGTTTATTATTCTATTGGACATACCTACAGAAACGTTGGCTGTTCATTTATTGCTTCATTCATATAAAATAATTTAAATAGCTATTTCTGATGGTTTCCACCAATTCTGGCCCCCAAAACACGAATCAGGTACGCTCCTTTTTTTTTTTTTTTTCAAATTATCTTTGATCATTGGTAGTGCCATTTAATCGTCTTGATCCACCTCTTGATACTTTTTCTAGTGTTATTCTACAAATTGATGGTGATTTCAGACGATTTTCCAGGTTTTTGACTTATAAAAATCAATTTTGGGAGCTGAACATCTGGTACAACCTCAATTTTCCACTCTTTGGTCAAAATCGACTTCATATTCGGTCTTCTCGTCCCCACAAACATGAAAAACGATACCTCAAAAGCTCATTTTACTAACATGTTGCTAAAACGCAAAAAAGTACCTATTTTTACACACATTTTCACTCATAACACCCCTGGGTATATTCCGATCGGGCTGAAAAGTTTCGGGACACAACTAGGGCCCAAATGGAGCATGTGTGCGAAAGAACGATTTTTTTAGACCAAAAATGAAGCCTGTACACGTGATACGGCGGACGGCGTACGGCGGACGGCGGACGGCGGACGGCGTACGGCGGACGGCGTACGGCGGACGGACATTGCATTTTTTGAATCTACGCACCTTGAAACGGAAAAGAAAAAATTTTGAGGGGGTGTTATAAAAATTTTTTGCTGAGCGAATACATAGGTGTATTATTCACAGAATAATAAACCAAAATCGGGACCACCTAATTTGCAGGTCAGCCTTATCTATACATATAATAAAACAGTGTCTGTTTGTTTGTTTGTCTCGGCATCAATTGAGAACGGCTGAACGTAGAAAGTTGCGGCTGGTACCATTTGACGCAGAATTTATCTGGGAAGGTTTATGAAAAATCCGCATTTGAATCTGTCCATCCGTTGAAACGCTATGAATGAAATACTACTAAAAAACGTGTTATAATCACTTCTATGAGGACGTTTATGCTTATAATAACTTTGAACGGTTGGAAGTAAATCCGATTGTAATTAGATTCTGGATTCAGCTCGACGAGTACATTCAAGTGGTACTTCAATCAGGATGTTAGTGGGAGGGGGGTACAGGTTATGAGAGGGGGGGGGGGGGGGGGGTCGACAGAAATTTCAAAACTACTTGACCAGTTGGAGTGCAACTTTGGGAATTTGTTGTGTGAACATTGAGGAATGTTTCTAACCAGGTAGGGAGGGTTCATAGGATACGGGGGGGGGGGGGGGGTTAAAGGCAGTTAGGGTTGGCATTGGGGAAGGTTTCTGATCAGTTGTGGATGGGGGGATACAGGGGGTGTCTGTTCTACCGTTGCGAAGCGCGGGTACACAGCTAGTCACATAGTAAAAATACGCGGTCACGGAAACTGCACATGCGGTCACGACGAAACTCGGGTGGTATTGTTTACTCATGTGACCGCACAACCCCTGAAAATTTCATCGCAATCGGTTAATCCCTACTGGTACTTTACCTTGTACCTAAAATTTAAAAAGTTGCGGTCACAGAAACTAATAATGCGGTCACGCTGAAACTCAGGAAATGATCTTTTCTACTAATAACAAACCATCCCTGAAAGTTTCATCGAAATTGGTTAACTCCTACTGGTACTTTACTCAGTACCTAAAATTTAAGAAAGTTGCGGTCACAGAAACTAATAATGCGGTCACGCTGAAACTCAGGAAATAATCTTTTCTACTAATAACAAACCATCCCTGAAAATTTCATCGAAATTGGTTAACTCCTACTGGTACTTTACTCAGTACCTAAAATTTAAGAAAGTTGCGGTCACAGAAACTGATAATGCGGTCACGCTGAAACTCAGGAAATGATCTTTTCTACTAATAACAAACCATCCCTGAAAGTTTCATCGAAATTGGTTAACTCCTACTGGTACTTTACTCAGTACCTAAAATTTAAGAAAGTTGCGGTCACAGAAACTAATAATGCGGTCACGCTGAAACTCAGGAAATGATCTTTTCTACTAATAACAAACCATCCCTGAAAATTTCATCGAAATTGGTTAACTCCTACGGGTACTTTACTCAGTACCTAAAATTTAAGAAAGTTGCGGTCACAGAAACTAATAATGCGGTCACGCTGAAACTCAGGAAATAATCTTTTATACTAATAACCAACCATCCCTGAAAATTTCATCGAAATTGGTTAACTCCTACTGGTACTTTACTCAGTACCTAAAATTTAAAAAGTTGCGGTCACAGAAACTAATAATGCGGTCACGCTGAAACTCAGGAAATAATCTTTTCTACTAATAACCAACCATCCCTGGAAATTTCATCGAAATTGGTCAACTCCTACTGGTACTTTACTCAGTACCTACCTAAAATTTAAGAAAGTTGCGGTCACAGAAACTAATAATGCGGTCACGCTGAAACTCAGGAAATAATCTTTTCTACTCTTAACAAACCATCCCTGAAAATTTCATCGAAATTGGTTAACTCCTACTGGTACTTTACTCAGTACCTAAATTTAAGAAAGTTGCGGTCACAGAAACTAATAATGCGGTCACGCTGAAACTCAGGAAATAATCTTTTCTACTAATAACCAACCATCCCTGGAAATTTCATCGAAATTGGTCAACTCCTACTGGTACTTTACTCAGTACCTACCTAAAATTTAAGAAAGTTGCGGTCACAGAAACTAATAATGCGGTCACGCTGAAACTCAGGAAATAATCTTTTCTACTAATAACCAACCATCCCTGAAAATTTCATGGAAATTGGTTAACTCCTACTGGTACTTTACTCAGTACCTACCTAAAATTTAAGAAAGTTGCGGTCCCAGAAACTAATAATGCGGTCACGCTGAAACTCAGGAAATAATCTTTTCTACTCTTAACAAACCATCCCTGAAAATTTCATCGAAATTGGTTAACTCCTACTGGTACTTTACTCAGTACCTACCTAAAATTTAAGAAAGTTGCGGTCCCAGAAACTAATAATGCGGTCACGCTGAAACTCAGGAAATAATCTTTTCTACTAATAACCAACCATCCCTGGAAATTTCATCGAAATTGGTCAACTCCTACTGGTACTTTACTCAGTACCTACCTAAAATTTAAGAAAGTTGCGGTCACAGAAACTAATAATGCGGTCACGCTGAAACTCAGGAAATAATCTTTTCTACTAATAACCAACCATCCCTGAAAATTTCATGGAAATTGGTTAACTCCTACTGGTACTTTACTCAGTACCTACCTAAAATTTAAGAAAGTTGCGGTCCCAGAAACTAATAATGCGGTCACGCTGAAACTCAGGAAATAGTCTTTTCTACTCTTAACAAACCATCCCTGAAAATTTCATCGAAATTGGTTAACTCCTACTGGTACTTTACTCAGTACCTAAATTTAAGAAAGTTGCGGTCACAGAAACTAATAATGCGGTCACGCTGAAACTCAGGAAATAATCTTTTCTACTAATAACCAACCATCCCTGGAAATTTCATCGAAATTGGTCAACTCCTACTGGTACTTTACTCAGTACCTACCTAAAATTTAAGAAAGTTGCGGTCACAGAAACTAATAATGCGGTCACGCTGAAACTCAGGAAATAATCTTTTCTACTCTTAACAAACCATCCCTGAAAATTTCATCGAAATTGGTTAACTCCTACTGGTACTTTACTCAGTACCTAAAATTTAAGAAAGTTGCGGTCACAGAAACCAATAATGCGGTCACGCTGAAACTCAGGAAATAATCTTTTCTACTAATAACCAACCATCCCTGAAAATTTCATCGAAATTGGTTGACTCCTACTGGTACTTTACTCAGTACCTAAAATTTAAGAAAGTTGCGGTCACAGAAACTAATAATGCGGTCACGCTGAAACTCAGGAAATAATCTTTTCTACTCTTAACAAACCATCCCTGAAAATTTCATCGAAATTGGTTAACTCCTACTGGTACTTTACTCAGTACCTAAAATTTAAGAAAGTTGCGGTCACAGAAACTAATAATGCGGTCACGCTGAAACTCAGGAAATAATCTTTTCTACTAATAACCAACCATCCCTGAAAATGTCATCGAAATTGGTTAACTCCTACTGGTACTTTACTCAGTACCTACCTAAAATTTAAGAAAGTTGCGGTCACAGAAACTAATAATGCGGTCACGCTGAAACTCAGGAAATAATCTTTTCTACTCTTAACAAACCATCCCTGAAAATTTCATCGAAATTGGTTAACTCCTACTGGTACTTTACTCAGTACCTACCTAAAATTTAAGAAAGTTGCGGTCCCAGAAACTAATAATGCAGTCACGCTGAAACTCAGGAAATAATCTTTTCTACTCTTAACAAACCATCCCTGAAAATTTCATCGAAATTGGTTAACTCCTACTGGTACTTTACTCAGTACCTAAAATTTAAGACAGTTGCGGTCACAGAAACTAATAATGCGGTCACGCTGAAACTCAGGAAATAATCTTTTCTACTAATAACCAACCATCCCTGGAAATTTCATCGAAATTGGTCAACTCCTACTGGTACTTTACTCAGTACCTACCTAAAATTTAAGAAAGTTGCGGTCACAGAAACTAATAATGCGGTCACGCTGAAACTCAGGAAATAATCTTTTCTACTCTTAACAAACCATCCCTGAAAATTTCATCGAAATTGGTTAACTCCTACTGGTACTTTACTCAGTACCTAAAATTTAAGAAAGTTGCGGTCACAGAAACCAATAATGCGGTCACGCTGAAACTCAGGAAATAATCTTTTCTACTAATAACCAACCATCCCTGAAAATTTCATCGAAATTGGTTGACTCCTACTGGTACTTTACTCAGTACCTAAAATTTAAGAAAGTTGCGGTCACAGAAACTAATAATGCGGTCACGCTGAAACTCAGGAAATAATCTTTTCTACTCTTAACAAACCATCCCTGAAAATTTCATCGAAATTGGTTAACTCCTACTGGTACTTTACTCAGTACCTAAAATTTAAGAAAGTTGCGGTCACAGAAACTAATAATGCGGTCACGCTGAAACTCAGGAAATAATCTTTTCTACTAACAACCAACCATCCCTGAAAATGTCATCGAAATTGGTTAACTCCTACTGGTACTTTACTCAGTACCTACCTAAAATTTAAGAAAGTTGCGGTCACAGAAACTAATAATGCGGTCACGCTGAAACTCAGGAAATAATCTTTTCTACTCTTAACAAACCATCCCTGAAAATTTCATCGAAATTGGTTAACTCCTACTGGTACTTTACTCAGTACCTACCTAAAATTTAAGAAAGTTGCGGTCCCAGAAACTAATAATGCAGTCACGCTGAAACTCAGGAAATAATCTTTTCTACTCTTAACAAACCATCCCTGAAAATTTCATCGAAATTGGTTAACTCCTACTGGTACTTTACTCAGTACCTAAAATTTAAGAAAGTTGCGGTCACAGAAACTAATAATGCGGTCACGCTGAAACTCAGGAAATAATCTTTTCTACTAATAACCAACCATCCCTGGAAATTTCATCGAAATTGGTCAATTCCTACTGGTACTTTACTCAGTACCTACCTAAAATTTAAGAAAGTTGCGGTCACAGAAACTAATAATGCGGTCACGCTGAAACTCAGGAAATAATCTTTTCTACTCTTAACAAACCATCCCTGAAAATTTCATCGAAATTGGTTAACTCCTACTGGTACTTTACTCAGTACCTAAAATTTAAGAAAGTTGCGGTCACAGAAAACAATAATGCGGTCACGCTGAAACTCAGGAAATAATCTTTTCTACTAATAACCAACCATCCCTGAAAATTTCATCGAAATTGGTTGACTCCTACTGGTACTTTACTCAGTACCTAAAATTTAAGAAAGTTGCGGTCACAGAAACTAATAATGCGGTCACGCTGAAACTCAGGAAATAATCTTTTCTACTCTTAACAAACCATCCCTGAAAATTTCATCGAAATTGGTTAACTCCTACTGGTACTTTACTCAGTACCTAAAATTTAAGAAAGTTGCGGTCACAGAAACTAATAATGCGGTCACGCTGAAACTCAGGAAATAATCTTTTCTACTAATAACCAACCATCCCTGAAAATGTCATCGAAATTGGTTAACTCCTACTGGTACTTTACTCAGTACCTAAAATTTAAGAAAGTTGCGGTCACAGAAACTAATAATGCGGTCACGCTGAAACTCAGGAAATAATCTTTTCTACTAATAACAAACCATCCCTGAAAATTTCATCGAAATTGGTTAACTCCTACTGGTACTTTACTCAGTACCTACCTAAAATTTAAGAAAGTTGCGGTCCCAGAAACTAATAATGCGGTCACGCTGAAACTCAGGAAATAATCTTTTCTACTCTTAACAAACCATCTCTGAAAATTTCATCGAAATTGGTTAACTCCTACTGGTACTTTACTCAGTACCTAAAATTTAAGAAAGTTGCGGTCACAGAAACCAATAATGCGGTCACGCTGAAACTCAGGAAATAATCTTTTCTACTAATAACCAACCATCCCTGAAAATTTCATCGAAATTGGTTGACTCCTACTGGTACTTTACTCAGTACCTAAAATTTAAGAAAGTTGCGGTCACAGAAACTAATAATGCGGTCACGCTGAAACTCAGGAAATAATCTTTTCTACTCTTAACAAACCATCCCTGAAAATTTCATCGAAATTGGTTAACTCCTACTGGTACTTTACTCAGTACCTAAAATTTAAGAAAGTTGCGGTCACAGAAACTAATAATGCGGTCACGCTGAAACTCAGGAAATAATCTTTTCTACTAATAACCAACCATCCCTGAAAATGTCATCGAAATTGGTTAACTCCTACTGGTACTTTACTCAGTACCTACCTAAAATTTAAGAAAGTTGCGGTCACAGAAACTAATAATGCGGTCACGCTGAAACTCAGGAAATAATCTTTTCTACTCTTAACAAACCATCCCTGAAAATTTCATCGAAATTGGTTAACTCCTACTGGTACTTTACTCAGTACCTACTTAAAATTTAAGAAAGTTGCGGTCCCAGAAACTAATAATGCAGTCACGCTGAAACTCAGGAAATAATCTTTTCTACTCTTAACAAACCATCCCTGAAAATTTCATCGAAATTGGTTAACTCCTACTGGTACTTTACTCAGTACCTAAAATTTAAGACAGTTGCGGTCACAGAAACTAATAATGCGGTCACGCTGAAACTCAGGAAATAATCTTTTCTACTAATAACCAACCATCCCTGGAAATTTCATCGAAATTGGTCAACTCCTACTGGTACTTTACTCAGTACCTACCTAAAATTTAAGAAAGTTGCGGTCACAGAAACTAATAATGCGGTCACGCTGAAACTCAGGAAATAATCTTTTCTACTCTTAACAAACCATCCCTGAAAATTTCATCGAAATTGGTTAACTCCTACTGGTACTTTACTCAGTACCTAAAATTTAAGAAAGTTGCGGTCACAGAAACCAATAATGCGGTCACGCTGAAACTCAGGAAATAATCTTTTCTACTAATAACCAACCATCCCTGAAAATTTCATCGAAATTGGTTGACTCCTACTGGTACTTTACTCAGTACCTAAAATTTAAGAAAGTTGCGGTCACAGAAACTAATAATGCGGTCACGCTGAAACTCAGGAAATAATCTTTTCTACTCTTAACAAACCATCCCTGAAAATTTCATCGAAATTGGTTAACTCCTACTGGTACTTTACTCAGTACCTAAAATTTAAGAAAGTTGCGGTCACAGAAACTAATAATGCGGTCACGCTGAAACTCAGGAAATAATCTTTTCTACTAACAACCAACCATCCCTGAAAATGTCATCGAAATTGGTTAACTCCTACTGGTACTTTACTCAGTACCTACCTAAAATTTAAGAAAGTTGCGGTCACAGAAACTAATAATGCGGTCACGCTGAAACTCAGGAAATAATCTTTTCTACTCTTAACAAACCATCCCTGAAAATTTCATCGAAATTGGTTAACTCCTACTGGTACTTTACTCAGTACCTACCTAAAATTTAAGAAAGTTGCGGTCCCAGAAACTAATAATGCAGTCACGCTGAAACTCAGGAAATAATCTTTTCTACTCTTAACAAACCATCCCTGAAAATTTCATCGAAATTGGTTAACTCCTACTGGTACTTTACTCAGTACCTAAAATTTAAGAAAGTTGCGGTCACAGAAACTAATAATGCGGTCACGCTGAAACTCAGGAAATAATCTTTTCTACTAATAACCAACCATCCCTGGAAATTTCATCGAAATTGGTCAATTCCTACTGGTACTTTACTCAGTACCTACCTAAAATTTAAGAAAGTTGCGGTCACAGAAACTAATAATGCGGTCACGCTGAAACTCAGGAAATAATCTTTTCTACTCTTAACAAACCATCCCTGAAAATTTCATCGAAATTGGTTAACTCCTACTGGTACTTTACTCAGTACCTAAAATTTAAGAAAGTTGCGGTCACAGAAAACAATAATGCGGTCACGCTGAAACTCAGGAAATAATCTTTTCTACTAATAACCAACCATCCCTGAAAATTTCATCGAAATTGGTTGACTCCTACTGGTACTTTACTCAGTACCTAAAATTTAAGAAAGTTGCGGTCACAGAAACTAATAATGCGGTCACGCTGAAACTCAGGAAATAATCTTTTCTACTCTTAACAAACCATCCCTGAAAATTTCATCGAAATTGGTTAACTCCTACTGGTACTTTACTCAGTACCTAAAATTTAAGAAAGTTGCGGTCACAGAAACTAATAATGCGGTCACGCTGAAACTCAGGAAATAATCTTTTCTACTAATAACCAACCATCCCTGAAAATGTCATCGAAATTGGTTAACTCCTACTGGTACTTTACTCAGTACCTAAAATTTAAGAAAGTTGCGGTCACAGAAACTAATAATGCGGTCACGCTGAAACTCAGGAAATAATCTTTTCTACTAATAACAAACCATCCCTGAAAATTTCATCGAAATTGGTTAACTCCTACTGGTACTTTACTCAGTACCTACCTAAAATTTAAGAAAGTTGCGGTCCCAGAAACTAATAATGCGGTCACGCTGAAACTCAGGAAATAATCTTTTCTACTCTTAACAAACCATCTCTGAAAATTTCATCGAAATTGGTTAACTCCTACTGGTACTTTACTCAGTACCTAAAATTTAAGAAAGTTGCGGTCACAGAAACTAATAATGCGGTCACGCTGAAACTCAGGAAATAATCTTTTCTACTAATAACCAACCATCCCTGGAAATTTCATCGAAATTGGTCAACTCCTACTGGTACTTTACTCAGTACCTACCTAAAATTTAAGAAAGTTGCGGTCACAGAAACTAATAATGCGGTCACGCTGAAACTCAGGAAATAATCTTTTCTACTCTTAACAAACCATCCCTGAAAATTTCATCGAAATTGGTTAACTCCTACTGGTACTTTACTCAGTACCTAAAATTTAAGAAAGTTGCGGTCACAGAAACCAATAATGCGGTCACGCTGAAACTCAGGAAATAATCTTTTCTACTAATAACCAACCATCCCTGAAAATTTCATCGAAATTGGTTGATTCCTACTGGTACTTTACTCAGTACCTAAAATTTAAGAAAGTTGCGGTCACAGAAACTAATAATGCGGTCACGCTGAAACTCAGGAAATAATCTTTTCTACTCTTAACAAACCATCCCTGAAAATTTCATCGAAATTGGTTAACTCCTACTGGTACTTTACTCAGTACCTAAAATTTAAGAAAGTTGCGGTCACAGAAACTAATAATGCGGTCACGCTGAAACTCAGGAAATAATCTTTTCTACTAATAACCAACCATCCCTGAAAAGTCATCGAAATTGGTTAACTCCTACTGGTACTTTACTCAGTACCTAAAATTTAAGAAAGTTGCGGTCACAGAAACTAATAATGCGGTCACGCTGAAACTCAGGAAATCATCTTTTCTACTAATAACAAACCATCCCTGAAAATTTCATCGAAATTGGTTAACTCCTACTGGTACTTTACTCAGTACCTAAAATTTAAGAAAGTTGCGGTCACAGAAACTAATAATGCGGTCACGCTGAAACTCAGGAAATAATCTTTTCTACTAATGACAAACCATCCCTGAAAATTTCATCGAAATTGGTTAACTCCTACTGGTACTTTACTCAGTACCTAAAATTTAAGAAAGTTGCGGTCACAGAAACTAATAATGCGGTCACGCTGAAACTCAGGAAATAATCTTTTCTACTAATGACAAACCATCCCTGAAAATTTCATCGAAATTGGTTAACTCCTACTGGTACTTTACTCAGTACCTAAAATTTAAGAAAGTTGCGGTCACAGAAACTAATAATGCGGTCACGCTGAAACTCAGGAAATAATCTTTTCTACTAATAACAAAACATCCCTGAAAATTTCATCGAAATTGGTTAACTCCTACTGGTACTTTACTTAGTACCTAACATTTAAAAAAATTGCGGTCACAGAAACTAATCATGCGGTCACGCTGAAACTCAGGAAATAATCTTTTCTACTAATAACAAAACATCCCCGAAAATTTCATCGAAATTGGTTAACTCCTACTGGTACTTTACTTAGTACCTAACATTTAAAAAAAGTTGCGGCCACAGAAACTAATAATGCGGTCACGCTGAAACTCAGGAAATATTCATTTCTACTAATAACCAACCATCCCTGAAAATCTCAACAAAATTGGTTGATCTCTACTGGTCAAAAAACTTAAAAATTTTCTTCTGAAAAGTTATTATTTCCTATGTTGGCCCAGACATAAAACAAAGAAAAACACTGCAAATTATTACACAACGGTTTTTTATTTTCTATATATAGATCACCCATCTGTAAAGATGCTGTTCCTTTTATAGTACCTACTGTAATTATATCGTAAGGTTCACATTTCGACAAGTACAATGAGTACCTACCTACCTGTAATTATCATTATCCGAATTATAATAACCTTCATTCATAACAAAATTCAGTAACTAAGGAAGCTTCTCAAAGTAAACAATCGGTGAAATCGCAAAAAACACAGAAAAAGACGCATTTGATCAGGTGATGTTTGAAAAGTTATTAGAAGGTTATTAGAAAAGGTTATTAGTTTGAAAAAAATAAAATAAAATAAAGTTTGAACGGGTATTCGGCCTTGAATTTGCGATTCACACTCGTGTTTCTTCTCTTTTTTTCGCGAACGGTTGGTCCTAAAATGCTCCGCGAGGTCTCATTTGACGCAAAAAATTGCGATCTATTCGAAATCGATGGAAAAAATATACCTTCCCATTTGAAGTTTTCGAGCCAGGGCGTTTTGAAAATTGCATCCCCTATTTTCTACCCCTTAGAGTAGACTGACGGTAACGCCAAGCTGCGGGGCACAACTAGACCCCAAATGGATGTATGCTAAATTCCATTAATTTTGGTCCATGGTAACTAAGGAAAGTGCCGCGTACGGCGGACGGACGAATTTTGGTTTATTATTTTCAATAATGAACCATTGGAATCGAGCATGAAAAAAAAAATTCTTACCCCCCCTCAAAATTTGGTGATTTACATTTCAAGGTATGTAGAATCCAAAACTGCAATAATAATATTACTGTCTGTCCGCCGTACGCCGTACTGGCCACTTTTCTTAGTTACCATGAAAAAAATTGATGAATTTCGGGTTATAGGTTCCGTTCGGGGTCTAGTTGGTCCTCGAAGCTCGACGTTACTGTCAGTCATCTCTAAGGGGTTCAAAATAGGGGTTGCAATTTTCAAAACGCCTATACCTTTTTTTTACGTGAATCTTTTTACGGTTTTAAATAGTTCTTGAACTTGCGAGTTTTTTAAGACCACCCGAAGCACTGTACGTCCAGCCGTTCGTTCACAGTAAGGCCCCGAAATTTGCACCGACAGGCATTTTCGACTCCAGTGTGAATGAAATTGTATACAACAGACGAAATCTCGTCACCAGGGACGCGTCGATTTTATTAGTGGGGTACCTAAGAGGTCGAGTTGGTTGTTCTGTGATATTATTTCATTTGGAAAATGATGGCTCTATTGGAGTTTGTTGATAGGTAGTGAAACCGATTTTATTGGTGGGGTACCTATGAAGCATTATTGCGGCAGTTGAAGTATTATTGATGGGTAAATTATTACATAATGGCAAATTATTACACAACGACAAATTATTACACAACGGTAAATTATTACACAACGGTAAATTATTAAACCACGGTAAATTATTACACAACGGCTAATCTACCAAGAAGGGGCTGGATTTTGTTGATAGGTACTTTTGCAACTTGAACAACCGATGAAGTATTATTGATGGGTAAATTATTACATAATGGCAAATTATTACACGACGGCTCATCTACCCAGAAGGGGCTGGATTTTGTTGATAGGTACCTACTTTTGCAACTTGAACAACCGATGAAGTATTACCTATTGATGGCTAAATTATTACACAATGGCAAATTATTACACAATGGCAAATTATTACACAACGACAAATTATTACACAACGGTAAATTATTACACAACGGTAAATTATTACACCACGGTAAATTATTACACAACGGCTAATCTACCAAGAAGGGGCTGGATTTTGTTGATAGGTACTTTTGCAACTTGAACAACCGTTGAAGTATTATTGATGGGCAAATTATTACACAGCGGTTCATTATTCTATCTCCGTAGAAGTGGAACCTATACAGGTAAATTATTACACAACGGTTTAGGGAGGTACCTAGTAACGAGTACGGGGTTAGGTACTAACCTACGGAGGTCCGCTCTAGGCATCCATTAAAAAAAGTGAAACTTGATTAATGTTACTAATTTTGCATCTAATATTCGTATTATCATCATTATACCATTTATACCTGAAACATACTCATTTCAATAAACCAGAGTGATAAAGAAGTGTCAAATCGCCTGGAGGTCGATTTCATTGACTGGAGTGTGGTTTTTAGGGGTATGCGTAAAAAGGCGCATTTGCTGAAACGGACCACGTTTTGAGATGGGAAAAGCTGAATAACATAAAATCTACAGGATGTAGCGAAAAAATTATGGAAGTAAAAGTTGTAGAAGATAACATTTTTAATAAAATGAGACCAATCTCAAGTCTCTAGGACAAATGGTTACTATGTTATGAGGAAAAGAATAGTATTTTTATGAAACAAAGTGAGTTTTTCTGATCGTCAACCTCAATGCGGCACGGGTTAACGTTATCCGATCGACCTAAAACTTTGCGTATCTCATTTTCTAGTCAAATGGCACCTATTAGGGGGTTGCCAGAAGTGATTTTCTCAAAAAAAATTTTGCCTATTGACCTTGTGGTCACCAAAAGTCAACTTTCGAAATTCAATCGTGGCAACCCCCTAAAAGGTGCCATTTGACTAGAAAATGAGATTCCCAAAGTTTTAGGTCGATCGGATAACATTAACCCGTGCCGCATCGAGGTTGAAGTTTAGAAAAACTCACTTTTTTTCATAAAAATATTATTTCATTCCTCATAACATAGTAACCATTTGTCCTAGAGACTTGAGATTGGTCTCATTTTATTGAAAATGTTATCTTCTTCAACTTTTACTTCCATAATTTTTTCGCTACATCCTGTAGATTTTATGTTATTCAGCTTTTCCCATCTCAAAACGTGGTCCGTTTCAGCAAATGTGCCTTTTTACGCATACCCCTAAAAACCACACTCCAGTCAATGAAATCGACCTCCAGGCGATTTGACACTTCTTTATCACTCTGGTTTATTGAAAATGAGTATGTTTCAGGTATAAATGGTATAATGATGATAATACGAATATTAGATGCAAAATTAGTAACATTAATCAAGTTTCACTTTTTTTAATGGATGCCTAGAGCGGACCTCCGTAGGTTAGTACCTAACCCCGTAGTCGTTACTAGGTACCTCCCTAAACCGTTGTGTAATAATTTACCTGTATAGGTTCCACTTCTACGGAGATAGAATAATGAACCGCTGTGTAATAATTTGCCCATCAATAATACTTCAACGGTTGTTCAAGTTGCAAAAGTACCTATCAACAAAATCCAGCCCCTTCTTGGTAGATTAGCCGTTGTGTAATAATTTACCGTGGTGTAATAATTTACCGTTGTGTAATAATTTACCGTTGTGTAATAATTTGTCGTTGTGTAATAATTTGCCATTGTGTAATAATTTGCCATTGTGTAATAATTTAGCCATCAATAGGTAATACTTCATCGGTTGTTCAAGTTGCAAAAGTAGGTACCTATCAACAAAATCCAGCCCCTTCTGGGTAGATGAGCCGTCGTGTAATAATTTGCCATTATGTAATAATTTACCCATCAATAATACTTCATCGGTTGTTCAAGTTGCAAAAGTACCTATCAACAAAATCCAGCCCCTTCTTGGTAGATTAGCCGTTGTGTAATAATTTACCGTGGTTTAATAATTTACCGTTGTGTAATAATTTACCGTTGTGTAATAATTTGTCGTTGTGTAATAATTTGCCATTATGTAATAATTTACCCATCAATAATACTTCAACTGCCGCAATAATGCTTCATAGGTACCCCACCAATAAAATCGGTTTCACTACCTATCAACAAACTCCAATAGAGCCATCATTTTTCAAATGAAATAATATCACAGAACAACCAACTCGACCTCTTAGGTACCCCACTAATAAAATCGACGCGTCCCTGGTGACGAGATTTCGTCTGTTGTATACAATTTCATTCACACTGGAGTCGAAAATGCCTGTCGGTGCAAACTTCGGGGCCTTACTGTGAACGAACGGCTGGACGAACGGTGCTTCGGGTGGTCTTAAAAAACTCGCAAGTTCAAGAACTATTTGAAACCGTAAAAAGATTCACTTAAACAAAAGGGTATAGGCGTTTTGAAAATTGCAACCCCTATTTTGAACCCCTTAGAGATGACTGACAGTAACGTCGAGCTTCGAGGACCAACTAGACCCCGAACGGAACCTATAACCCGAATTTCATCAATTTTTTTACATGGTAACTAAGAAAAGTGGCCAGTACGGCGTACGGCGGACAGACAGAAATATTTTTATTGCAGTTTTGGACTCTACATACCTTGAAATGTAAACCATCAAATTTTGAGGAGGGTAAGAATTTTTTTTTTCATGCTCGATTACAATGGTTCATTATTGAAAATAATAAACCAAAATTCGTCCGTACGCCGTCCGCCGTACGCGGCACTTTCCTTAGTTACCATGGACCAAAATTAATGGAATTTAGTATACATCCATTTGGGGTCTAGTTGTGCCCCGCAGCTTGGCGTTACCGTCAGTCTACTCTAAGGGGTAGAAAATAGGGGATGCAATTTTCAAAACGCCCTGGCTCGAAAACTTCAAATGGGAAGGTATATTTTTTCCATCGATTTCGAATAGATCGCAATTTTTTGCGTCAAATGAGACCTCGCGGAGCATTTTAGGACCAACCGTTCGCGAAAAAAAGAGAAGAAACACGAGTGTGAATCGCAAATTCAAGGCCGAATACCCGTTCAAACTTTATTTTATATTATTTTTTTCAAACTAATAACCTTTTCTAATAACCTTCTAATAACTTTTCAAACATCACCTGATCAAATGCGTCTTTTTCTGTGTTTTTTGCGATTTCACCGATTGTTTACTTTGAGAAGCTTCCTTAGTTACTGAATTTTGTTATGAATGAAGGTTATTATAATTCGGATAATGATAATTACAGGTAGGTAGGTACTCATTGTACTTGTCGAAATGTGAACCTTACGATATAATTACAGTAGGTACTATAAAAGGAACAGCATCTTTACAGATGGGTGATCTATATATAGAAAATAAAAAACCGTTGTGTAATAATTTGCAGTGTTTTTCTTTGTTTTATGTCTGGGCCAACATAGGAAATAATAACTTTTCAGAAGAAAATTTTTAAGTTTTTTGACCAGTAGAGATCAACCAATTTTGTTGAGATTTTCAGGGATGGTTGGTTATTAGTAGAAATGAATATTTCCTGAGTTTCAGCGTGACCGCATTATTAGTTTCTGTGGCCGCAACTTTTTTTAAATGTTAGGTACTAAGTAAAGTACCAGTAGGAGTTAACCAATTTCGATGAAATTTTCGGGGATGTTTTGTTATTAGTAGAAAAGATTATTTCCTGAGTTTCAGCGTGACCGCATTATTAGTTTCTGTGACCGCAACTTTCTTAAATTTTAGGTACTGAGTAAAGTACCAGTAGGAGTTAACCAATTTCGATGAAATTTTCAGGGATGGTTTGTTATTAGTAGAAAAGATTATTTCCTGAGTTTCAGCGTGACCGCATTATTAGTTTCTGTGACCGCAACTTTCTTAAATTTTAGGTACTGAGTAAAGTACCAGTAGGAGTTAACCAATTTCGATGAAATTTTCAGGGATGGTTTGTTAAGAGTAGAAAAGATTATTTCCTGAGTTTCAGCGTGACTGCATTATTAGTTTCTGGGACCGCAACTTTCTTAAATTTTAGGTAGGTACTGAGTAAAGTACCAGTAGGAGTTAACCAATTTCGATGAAATTTTCAGGGATGGTTTGTTATTAGTAGAAAAGATTATTTCCTGAGTTTCAGCGTGACCGCATTATTAGTTTCTGTGACCGCAACTTTTTAAATTTTAGGTACTGAGTAAAGTACCAGTAGGAGTTAACCAATTTCGATGAAATTTTCAGGGATGGTTGTTTATTAGTATAGAAGATTATTTCCTGAGTTTCAGCGTGACCGCATTATTAGTTTCTGTGACCTCAACTTTTTAAATTTTAGGTACAAGGTAAAGTACCAGTAGGGATTAACCGATTGCGATGAAATTTTCAGGGATGGTTTGTTATTAGTAGAAAAGATCATTTCCTGAGTTTCAGCGTGACCGCATTATTAGTTTCTGTGACCGCAACTTTTTAAATTTTAGGTACAAGGTAAAGTACCAGTAGGGATTAACCGATTGCGATGAAATTTTCAGGGGTTGTGCGGTCACATGAGTAAACAATACCACCCGAGTTTCGTCGTGACCGCATGTGCAGTTTCCGTGACCGCGTATTTTTATTATGTGATAAGGCTGACCTGCAAATTAGGTGGTCCCGAAAAAATCTCCCAAGGACACTAGAAGCGGGCTCTCGCAATGGTAACACTAGGTGAAGACCGCCTTTTCGATTATTTGCTGCCTTATTGGACTGATTTCCTGATTGGACCTTTACGATTTCCGGGTACTCAGAAAAAATTATGAAGCTGTAGTCAATCGCCGTTCACAGTCACAATAAGTTGAATATTTGATTACTTTTGATTGCATATTGTTCCTTGAGGTTGGCCCTAGCGTTGATAACGTTTCCAGGATGATTGTGTCACTTTTCATGCCATGGAAACGATTTTGGTGAAATGTTGTCTTTCTTGTACCTACCTCGGGACAGTTTGGTGCTTGTACCGTGGAACACTGTGGGACACGCATAATACTGTGTCCCATGGTACACGCGTCAAACTGTTATATTATTTTGGTGAATAATTCTAATATAAATAATTAATTTCATCGAACTTTTGTTGTTTTCAGATGCCGCGTTCAGCTCAAGGGGGAAACCCGTGCTCCCGTTGATCAAAAGGGGATACAGAAGGTCGCCAACGTCATTTTGGAGGAGAAATGGGGCTGAATGTTATTGCATTTATATTTTATTACACAATTTGGAAAGTTTTGAAGCTTTTTTGAATAATTTAGCCTTCCCGTCCGAATGTACAAACATGTCCCGAGGTACAGAACAGGGTGTCCCATGGAACATGACTGGTCGTGTACCTCGGGACAAAAAATGGTTTCCGAAAAATGCATTTTAAAAATATTTAGAGTATTCTGAAAAATCTGAAATAAATCATGGAGCTTCAGTATTAGATAATATTACAAGAAAAGCAATCAGGGTTCCGAATTTTCTATTCAAGACTTCACAGGAGTCAAAAAACCAAAATCGTCCCTAGGTACACGACTTTCCCCAACGCATCCTCACCAAAACTGGGGTTTCTCTAAAAAAATCCTTTATCTTTCCGGACACAATCACCCACTTGGGATTCTGGAGGTTGGATCGTACCTGGTGATCCGAACGAAGGTAACTTAGAAAGGGTACATAATTATTCCCGAAACCCCAGAAGTAGGACCCCGAAACTCAGACAAGAAGATATCATTTTCATACATTTGGGTACATCTCATGTACCTAACTTAAGGAAACGTGAGACGGAAAAGAATACTTCGTTAAGAAATTAAATAGGATATACAAAAATAGTGCTCATAATAGCCAAGGAGGGGACGAGTTACAAAAGAAGTAGGCACAAAGAAAAAAGAAGTATGACACATTTACGAGAAAACTGTGTGGGAATGATTACCTGTAGGTACTGATGGGGAGGAATACAATTTTGTGGGATAATGCGCTCGTGTTAGGTGTTAGAATGGAATGTATCCAAATCCACAGTATACTTTATCCTGCTATTAATATTGCAGTATTCCACTAGTTGTACAGCAAACGAGAATAAGATCCTGCTGGGCAGTAAACTCGATACGGAAGTAATATAAAGTACAAAGTGACTGTTGTGAGAAGGCCAAACGGGACTGCCGATTACGGCCTTGAAGGTCAAGCAATAAATGATTGTGAGCGTGATGAAACAGTTGACGTGAAATTCATTGTAGGTAATCTAGAAATTGAGCGTAACATTCGCCAACATTTATGTTGGTACATATGTCCAATAGAATAATAAACCCGTGTGACAAAGACTTTGCAGCGTTTTTTGTTTGTTTATTATCCCGTGAATAATACACCTATGTATTCGCTCAGCAAAAAATGTTTATAACACCCCCTCAAACTTTTTTCTTTTCCGTTTCAAGGTGCGTAGATTCCAAAAATGCAATGTCCGTCCGCCGTACGCCGTATGAAAAAAAAAGAAAAAAAAGGAGCGTACCTAATTCGTGTTTTGTGGGCCAAAATTGTGGATCGGAAATAGCTATTTCGGCTATTTCAATTATTTCACATGAAAGAAACAGAAATGAACAGCCACCATTTCCGTAGGTATGTCCAATAGAATAATAAACCCATGTGACAAGGACTTTGCAGCGTTTTCCAGTGTTATTAAACACTCTGATGGTGATTTCAGACCATTTCCCAGGTTTTTCACTCATAAAAAATCAATTTTGGGAGCTGAACATTTGGCAGAACTCAATTTTCCACTCATTGGTCAAAATCGGCTTCATATTCGGTGTTATCGTCCCCAAAAACATGGAAAACAATATCTCAGAAGCTCATGTTACCAACATGTTGCTAAAACGCAAAAAGTACCTATTTTTGTGCACATTTTCACTCATAACACCCCTGGGTATATTCCGATCGGGCTGAAAAGTTTCGGGACACAACTAGGGCCCAAATGGAGCATGTGTGCGAAAGAAAGAATTTTTTAGACCGAAAATGAATCCGGTACACGTGATACGGCGTACGGTCTACGCACCTTGAAACGGAAAAGAAAAAATTTTGAGGGGGTGTTATAAAAATTTTTTGCTGAGCGAAAAGTGTCAACATGTGGATCAAGACTATTAAATCACACTACCAATGATCAAAGATAATAATATGAAAAAAAAGTAGCGTACGTAATTCGTGTTTTGTGGGCCAAAATTGTGGATCAGAAATAGCTATTTCGGCTATTTCAATTATTTCACATGAAAGAAACAGAAATGAACAGCCAAAATTTCCGTAGGTATGTCCAGTAGAATAACAAACCCATGTGACAAGGACTTTGCAGCGGTCTTCTAGAGTAATTACACAAACTGATGGTGATTTCAGACGATTTTCCAGGTCTTTGAGTCACAAAAAAATCAATTTTGGGAGCTGAACATTTGGTAGAACCTCAATTTCCTCGTCTTTGGTCAAAATCGACTTCATATTCGGTCTTCTCGTCCCCAAAAACATGGAAAACTATAACTCAAAAGCTCATGTTACTAACATGTTACTAAAACACAAAAACGCTGCAAAGTCCTTGTCACCGGACATTTCATTTTTGGAATCTACGAACCTTGAAACGGAGAAGAAAAAAGTTTGAGGGGGTGTTATAAAAATTTTTTGCTGACCGAATACTCGTACATGGTAGGTGTATTATTCAGAGAATAATAAACCAAAAGTACCTATTCTTATCCACATTTTCACTCATAACACCCCTGGGTATATTCCGATCGGGCTGAAAAGTTTCGGGACACAACTAGGGCCCAAATGGAGCATGTGTGCGAAAGAACGACTTTTTTAGACCGAAAATGAAGCCGGTAGACGTGATACGGCGTACGGCGGACGGACATTGCATTTTTGGAATCTACGCACCTTGAAACGGAAAAGAAAAAATTTTGAGGGGGTGTTATAAAAATTTTTTGCTGAGCGAATACATAGGTGTCAACCAAACCAAAGTGTCAACACGTGGATCAACACGATTAAATGGCACTACCAATGATCACAGATAGTTAAAAAAAAAAGGAGCGTACCCAATTTGCGTTTTAGGGGCCAAAATTAATGGAACCCATCAAAAATAGCTATTTCGATTATCGCGCTTGAATGAAACAATAAATGAACAGCCAACATTTCTGTAGGTATGTCCAATAGTATAATAAACCCATGTGATAAGGACTTTGCAGCGTTTTTCTTTTACCTGCCTATCCTTCTTTCTTGTATTATTATCCTTCCTTCCAAGGGAAAGTATATATTGGAAGCGATATTTTCCCTAATTTTCAGGGAAAAAGAAGAAATCCTACGCCTAAGTGAAATAAATTTGCAATCCCCCTCATCAACTCAATTCCGCAACCCACCAAAAAAAAACGACAACCGCCCCATCACCTGGACACCCGAACTCGCTTCCACCTTTAACACCTGTAAAAACGACCTAGCTGCCGCCGCTCTACTGGCCCATCCCGACCCCCACGCTCCCCTCTCCATCACTACCGACGCCTCCCACTGGGCCATAGGGGCAGTACTCCACCAACACACCGGCACCACCCCCCAACCCCTTGGTTTCTTTTCAAAAACACTCTCCCCCACTCAAAAAAATTACTCAACTTTTGACAGAGAACTTCTCGCCATCCACGAAGCCATAAAACACTTTCGTGACTTCGTGGAGGGCCAGCAGTTCTCTGTCATCACTGGCCATAAACCTCTGACCCACGCTCTCCTCCGAAACCACAAATCCGCCTCGCGTCGTCGCCTCCGGCAACTCGAATTTATCGGTCAATTTACGACCGATATTCGGTACTTGCCGGGGGCCGACAACTGCGTGGCGGACGCGCTTTCCCGCCCCACCCCCGCGCCGGTGGTGGAGCTACTGCCCTTCCCCTCCCCCCAAATACTCAAATCCCACCAACCACCCGACTCCGACCCAGCCCTCTCCAACCTCATCTCCGCCTCCAAACTACAACAACTGTCGCCTCTTGACCTCTGGTGCGACGTAACGGCCGACTCACCGCGCCCTTACGTCCCACCGGATCTAAGGCGGCAGTTTTTCCTACATTACCATTCCCTACATCATCCCGGCATCCGGGCGAGCCGGGACCTTCTCAAAACGCGGTACTTCTGGCCCCATATGAACACAGATATTCGTAACTGGGTTCTGGGGTGCCAGAAGTGCCAGCAGTTTAAGGTCTCGGCTCACCCCCGAGTCCCCCCTAACCAAATTCCCGGCTCCCTGCCGTGGGAACATCTCCATCTCGACCTCATCGGCCCCCTTCCCCCCCCCCCCCCCCCGAAGGCAAAAAGTACTGCCTCACCATGATCGACCGTGCTACAAACTGGGTCGAGTGCATCCCACTCGCCCATATCACCGCGGACGCCGTCGCCGCGGCGTTCCTCAACAATTGGATCAGCCGCTACGTCATGATTACAACGGCCAAAGCACGGTCGTTGACTGTGGCCGCGAGTTCTTGGGAAATCAGTCGTCAGCACTCCTGAATTAACACTTTTGGTACATCCCGTGGAAACGTCCGATTGTTCGTTTTCCCACAGGTGTGCTGTTGAAATTCCATGGCAGGTTCAACGGACATTTGGCTGATGCCGTTGACCTGACAACTATTTTCTCCAATTTTTTTATAGGCTAACGTGACTGGAGCGGCAAAGGGTGAACATGACTCCTCTATGATGCCGTAGATACGCCGGCAGCTATAATCCACCAAGCTATTACGGCCCAAACAAAAGACGGCGACTCCATAAAACTGATCACCGAACAGTTAGTAAAAATCAGAGGAGCTTTTCGTGGCAAGATAAGTGACGAATGCGGACTAATTTTAGCCGCGGCTATTGCAGCTCGAGTTGAGCCGGAAATCAAGAAATGGGCTTACACTCAGGATGCACTGGACGAAGTTCAACTTATGAAACAGCTGAAGGCCGTGAAGGCAACTAAACCGAAACCTACGGACTCTTTTCAATCACGCGGATTTTTCGGGGGTAAAGACCAACCTTCACCGGCCAGAAGAGACTCTTCACAGGACCGCAAGCGCCGCAATTTTCAAAAAGGCCACGGTCTAATACTCCACATACTTCGAAACCTCGTCAACCCAATCCAGGACAAAATCAGCAGTCCACATCCGACCAGCAGCAACAGAAGAAGTGGTGTCCCAAATGTAAAAAGGACAATCACACATGGGCCCGCTGCAGAGCAAATCCGCGGCGTGTGGAGGCCGCAACCGGAACGACCGCCCCCAGGCAGTCGCAGTCAGGTACCTCCCAACAATCAGGAGGCCAACAACCGTACCAGGAACGACGGGTTGAGTCTTGTGCTGTGGATCCACAGGGAGAGCTTCAGCACCAAGGTGAAACTTTTCCATTTATTTTTGACAGTGGATAAGAGGCTTCCCTCTTGTCAGAAGGTTTATTACCCCATTTTACTGGACAAAAATATAAAAATCCTGTTTATCTTACTGGGATAGGCGAAAAAAGATTATCCGTAGAAGATCAGTTATCGACCGCAATTACGATAAATGACATAGATATTCCGGTTGTCTTTTTCATTGTAGCAGAAGGTATCGTAAAAGGTAAAATTTTATTAGGCCGTGGTATTTGGGCCTCAGGAATTTCCGTGAACATTTTGAGTGATCGGTATGAAATAAGTAGAGTAGAAAAGGGTAAGGAAAAGCATAAAGATTTGAAACTGAAATTTTTAAAACGAAAAAATAATCCATCTCGCAAACAGCCCGTTGCCAATCCCGTTGTGAATGAAGGTAATTCAGAAATAAATGAAAGTGAAATTTGGCCGATCTCGTGCGAAGTTCCAGTTAGGTATAGATTTGCAAGTTGATTCAATTACGGCGACAGAGGGTCCGCAGAACCAGCTACGTACTATTCAGGGTTCAACAGCTGGTGAACCTGAAAAAGAAAAATTCAATCCCAATACTGAAACTTTAAATACGGACTTGCAAGATTCTGATGATCAACTTAGGCTTATGACACTTTTGCAAAAACATTCCGAAAGTTTCACGAGAGGATTACCTAGACGTCATGCAACCACTGCTGAATCTATCTATACATATAATAAAACAGTGTCTGTTTGTTTGTCTGTTTGTTTGTCTCGGCATCAATTGAGAACGGCTGAACGTAGAAAGTTGCGGCTGGTACCATTTGACGCAGAATTTATCTGGGAAGGTTTATGAAAAATCCGCATTTGAATCTGTCCATCCGTTGAAACGCTATGAATGAAATACTAGTAAAAAACGTGTTATAATCACTTCTATGAGGACGTTTATGCTTATAATAACTTTGAACGGTTGGACGTAAATCCGATTGTAATTAGATTCTGGATTCAGCTCGACGAGTACATTCAAGTGGTACTTCAATCAGGATGTTAGTGGGAGGGGGGTACAGGTTATGAGAGGGGGGGGGGGGTCTACAGAAATTTCAAAACTACTTGACCAATTGGAGTGCAACTTTGGGAATTTGTTGTGTGAACATTGAGGAATGTTTCTAACCAGGTAGGGAGGGTTCATAGGATACGAGGGGGGGGGGGGGGTTAAAGGCAGTTAGGGTTGGCATTGGGGAAGGTTTCTGATCAGTTGTGGAGGGGGGGATACAGGGGGTGTCTGTTCTACCGTTGCGAAGCGCGGGTACACAGCTATTTAAAATAAAATTAAAAGACCCAAATAAAATCATTTATAGACGACCTTACCCATTACATCCGCGCGACCGCGCTGTCGTTCGCGATTATGTTCAGGAATTATTGAATGCTGGAATTATAGAGGACTCTACATCTCCCTTTTCAGCTCCAATCATGGTAGTACCTAAAAACAACGGAAAACTACGAATGGTGTTGGATTTTCGCGAACTTAACAGCTGTACCGTAGCTGAAAGATTCCCAATCCCTTTAATCCGGGATCAAATTAGTAGATTATCTGGTCAAACGTATTTTAGCCAACTGGACTGTGCATCCGGATTCTATGCCATTCCCGTTCAAAAAGAATCGCGCGAAAAACTCGCATTTCAAACCCCCGATGGCCATTATCAATACTGTCGCATGCCTTTTGGTGTTCGCAACGCCCCATGTTGTTATCAGCGAGCGATTACAACTGCATCAGGTGAATTGTCTAAGACCTTTTGTCTGTGTTATATGTAAGATCTGCTCATAATAGGTACGAGCAAGGAAGAAGCCTTTAGTCGTTTAGAAGAGGTATTGAAGGTATTAACGGCAAAAGGATTTTCGTTGAACCCAGATAAATGTAGCTTTTTGAAAAATTCAGTAGTATACTTAGGATATCATACTCAAAATGGAAACATACGTCCACATAATGATCGTATCACCGCATTAACTGAATTACCCCCACCAAAGAACCGAACTGCATTAAAATCATTTTTAGGCCTATGTTCATATTTTCGAAATTTCGTACAGGATTTTGCTCAAATTTGTGCCCCATTGTATGAACTAACATCAACCAAAAATCAGTTTGAATGGACGATGTCACACGAAGAAATTAGACAGCGACTCATTACCTTATTAACAAATGAACCTGTTCTCACAATTTTTGACCCTCAATACCCCATTGAGGTATGGACGGACGGAAGTGCGATTGGATATGGAAGTATCATGTTTAACATAGTAAACAATCAACGTGAAGTGATAGGGTACTTTAGCAAGAAGGCTACGCCCTCAGAACAGAAGTACCATAGCTATGAATTAGAGACAATGGCAGCAGTAAAATCAATCAAGAATTGGGAGCACTATTTACTGTATCATGATTTTACCTTAGTTACTGACTGTAAGTCATTTCAAGCTTCATTTGTTAAACAAAATTTAGTTACGCGAGTGCACAGATGGTGGGCATACCTACAAATGTTCACGTTTACAATTCAGTATCGGCCGGGTTCCAAAATGCGAACTGTAGATTTCTTTTCTCGATACCCTGTAGGATTACCCATGGAAGTGGACATATTTGAAACACAAGTGAATGACTATCCTCCCACACATACTTCAGATGACTATGAAGTCATAAAAACTAATTTACCCCAAATCACTGACGCAGAGCATAATAAATTAATTGAGAAAAGGGTAAATTTAGTCGAATTAACTGGGGAATGGTTACAAGCAGCACAGCAACACGATACAGAAATCAAATTTATTATAGAACAGTTAAACGCAGACAATCTGGCTCCTAATCTAGCAAACACATACGAAATAAATTAAGGGATTTTATTTAGGAAATTTCAGTACAAAAAGAAAAATCACAAAAAACCTGTAATTCCCAAAATGTATCGTTGGGTAGTCACGAATTCAGTTCACGAAGCAATTCTGCATTTAGGTTTACCTAAAACAATGGATAAGATCATAGAAAAATTTTGGTTTCCAAAAATGAACAAATTCGTTAGAAAATTTATTGATAATTTTGCTACATGTAAACTTGCCAAAAGTCCATCAGGTAAGCAGCAAATGAATTTGTATCCAATTACAAAATATCCAGTACCTTTTCATTCCGTTCACATAGATTTTTCAGGTCGGTTGAGTGGTTCGTCGACCTCATTAGATTTTTTTTTGTACAGATATGCGAATTTACTAAATATGTTTTGTTGCATCGTACCAACAGATTGACAGCCAAATCTGCTATTAATGCTGTCTCCGAATTGATTTCGTTATTTGGTTTACCGTCGAGACTCATATTCGATCAGGGACCTAGCTTCACAGCTGGTACCTTTGTCGAAGTTTGCAATAAACAAAATATAAAAATGCATCAGGTGGCGACGGGCGCATCAAGAGCGAACGCTCAGGTCGAAAGATATATTATGAGTTCAATAACAAATCTAGTCACTGTCGCTCCTAATCTAGCAAACACATACGAAATAAATTAAGGGATTTTATTTAGGAAATTTCAGTACAAAAAGAAAAATCACAAAAAACCTGTAATTCCCAAAATGTATCGTTGGGTAGTCACGAATTCAGTTCACGAAGCAATTCTGCATTTAGGTTTACCTAAAACAATGGATAAGATCATAGAAAAATTTTGGTTTCCAAAAATGAACAAATTCGTTAGAAAATTTATTGATAATTTTGCTACATGTAAACTTGCCAAAAGTCCATCAGGTAAGCAGCAAATGAATTTGTATCCAATTACAAAATATCCAGTACCTTTTCATTCCGTTCACATAGATTTTTCAGGTCGGTTGAGTGGTTCGTCGACCTCATTAGATTTTTTTTTGTACAGATATGCGAATTTACTAAATATGTTTTGTTGCATCGTACCAACAGATTGACAGCCAAATCTGCTATTAATGCTGTCTCCGAATTGATTTCGTTATTTGGTTTACCGTCGAGACTCATATTCGATCAGGGACCTAGCTTCACAGCTGGTACCTTTGTCGAAGTTTGCAATAAACAAAATATAAAAATGCATCAGGTGGCGACGGGCGCATCAAGAGCGAACGCTCAGGTCGAAAGATATATTATGAGTTCAATAACAAATCTAGTCACTGTCGCACAATATATTTTTAAAAAACCACAGTCATGCAGCATGGCTATAAGAGCGAATTTTCGAAGTTTTCGGCATCTTCCTCCTCCGCCTAAAATTTTCTGAAAATTAATTTTCGGCCAATGTTTTCCCAACTTGATACCATAAAAAATTAAAACAGGAGTAGTTTTACGCAAAGTAAAATTTGGGGTGGAAGGAGGGGGAGGGGGAAATCAAAAATGTATTGAATACCAGAAGAGTAGGTATTGGGTACGTAACAAATTTTTTGTTCCATTTTTTGCCGAGTAACACCTCGGTTTGTAGATTTTCCAACGCTGAACACGATGGTGAAGTCAGAATTGCGATATCCCATTCCGTTATCAGATTAGAGCAGACGAACCAGGAAGAACATCTCAAGAAATAACCACGTTCCTTCATCTTCAAAGTGCTCCAGTTTGAGAATGGAATGAGATATCGCAATTCTGATTTCACCATCGTGTTCAGCGTACAAAAACCTTTAAAATGAGGTGTCACTTGTCAGACTTTTTCATTTTGGGAATTTATGGGTAATTTTCCCCCCCTAAAATTCCCCAAAACTCCCCCTTAGAGTGACCCGATTCTGCCCATCTTCGAACTTAGCCTGTCGATTGCCAAGACAGATTTTTCGAGCAAATTTGAACTTTTTATCTCAATTCTTTCGAGAGTTATCGTCTGGAATGACACATACATATATAAATATATATATAAATATATAAATATATAAATATAAAAATATATATATATATATACATATAATTTTTGGTGTCTTTCGGCAGGGAATTCAGGATGGTCTGAAACGGATTTTGGTATAAAAATCTTTCGGAAATTCGAGTTTTAAAAATTTTGGACCGAGAACAATAGCTTCCTTTTCTTCGAAAATTCGGTAAAACAATCGATTAGACAACTAGCACCACAAATTCAATTAATTTTAAATTCAACCACCAATAGAATAACATCGATGTCACCAATCGAGCTCCTAACTGGCAGAAAACCCGAAATTCCGGGATTAATAACTATTAAAGAAGACCTTTGTCCTCCTACTCGTTCAGATTTGCAAGAAATTCGGTCTAAGGCTAAAGCCAATATTGACCGATCTCAGGAGTATGAACTACAGCGTTTTGTAGGTACAAAAGCCTCAGTAGTTCCATTAGAATTGGGCGACCTTTGTGTTCGTGAAATCGAACCAAGAGTTTCTCAGAAGACAGCTCTGAAATACCGAGGTTTGTACCGTGTTGTTGAAATTTTACCTAACGACCGATATTTATTGGAAAACTTAAATACCAAACGTAAAGTTAAGTACTCACATGAGCGAATTCGTAAAATCAACCAAGACATTGAACTTTTACCCCAATTATTAGACGAAAGCGAGAGCGAATCTGAGACTGAAACATCAGACTGAAAAATAAACTAATACTTAATTCAGATCACTATTTTATTTCAGTTTTATGTAGTTCCGAATTATTCAAATATATTCATTTGTGAGCATATCCTTCACTATGGATGAATGTGAAATATTCACATCAACATCGTAAAATTCAAAATCTAATTGCACATACGCATGAGATTAGACTCTTCGGCTATCGATCGATATTGGTGTACAACAGTCTCGGTCCTTTGTCGCTGAGGGTCTTTGTGTATACGGTCCTTGCACTTGACGCATGCGCCATGCATGAAGATAGCCGTCTGGGATTGTTGCACTCTGGATTCTGTGACAAGGAGCCTTCCTGCTGGTGTACATTGCGTATTTCGCGAGTACGTAATGACACCTATTTAGGTGCCGTCTGTCCGGGATGAGGCGTAATTTTTTTCTTTTATCTGGTTTGGACTACGAGTCCGAAAAAGAGGAGAGGAGGAGGAGGTAGTACAGCCTCATCCCCTTGGCGGTGACAACACAATTTGACCTGTGCTTGACTGTAGCATTAGGCTCTGGCTCGCAGGGTCATATTTGAAGTCGTAGTAGCATTTAGCTTGGACCTAGAGTCCGAGAAAATTTAGCTTGGACCAAGAGTCCGAGAAAATTTAGCTTGGACCAAGAGTCCGAGAAAACCCAAACAATTTGGATCAAGAATCCCAAAATCAAAAATCATACTTGGACTTCGAGTCCGAGAAACAATAAGCTTTGTCTTCGAGTCAGAGCGTTGGATTATGAGTCCGACACCCCCCCCCCCCCCCCTTCTAATCACAAGCGTATGTGACAGCGAATAAAAATATTTTTCTTTCGAATTGGCTGTTTGACTTCGAGTCAGACAATCACTGATGCTGGCCACATCAAGATCAGAAACATTCGTATGATAAACGTACGGAACATGGGAAACTATTCCACCAAATTCACACAAATTTCAGTACCTACCTATTATACTTCATTGAATTCTGTTGCTCCAGGTCTCAACACACGTTTTTTTCACGATTTAACGCTCAAGTTTTAAAAGGTCGTTTGCCATTTTTTTTCTCATTCGCTTTGAAACGACATGCGTTCGAATATAACACATGGTACCTACCTACCTCAAAACCCCATCTACTGCGTCCCATTTTGTCTGGAATGACGCCTAACCTAAAGGTCTAGACTCCAGATCAGAACCCTTCATCCTTTCCGTTTATAAAGAAGGCAGGTAGTTTTGAAGCTACCCTTCCTTCCTACACATTTCAATTCTTCATTCACTAACCTACTTGTTGACGCAGAATGGCCGAATGGTTCCAGACGACTATTATTTTCAGGTGCCCGAAGAAGGTTGTTTGTAGCTTTTCATGAATACCGACCAAAACTCGTACTTACTTCAGAGGCTTATCGTCTCAAAAGAAATATTTCCTTTGACGACCAGAAGCAACCTGATATCTGTGAGGTTGACATGGAGTTTCAACAGTTCTGATTCTAACATTTATGAGTACTAATAATGCTAGGGTGCAGAACCCCAAGCTTGCAAAAGGTTATAGAAGTTTCGATTTCGGATAACAAATTAAAGATTAAAGTGATAGCAGCTTGTAGAGTATGGATAACTTCGACGTAGAGAGCAAGTTGGCCATCAAAATGGTTTATAATTTTGTCAATTTCCGTGAATTTCGATTTTATCTGATCGTTATTGTACTGGATGGTTTGAAGAGTTTTGTTGTAATTTGCTATTAGGCTATTTACAACTGAATATTGATAGGCAAGTCCGTTTCGGTTGGTCTGCTCTTTCCTGTCCAAGTCATGCAAGATTTTATCATATCGTTCCTTGTCATTATCCAGGTTGCCAGTGATTGCTTTGATGACAGTACCGAGACCATTAATCAGTCCACGTTTCTGTCGCACACTACCATGGTGCCTAATATTAGAAATCTTCAGTTCCACCAAATTTTGGACATGTTCGTAAAGTTTACAATGTTGAAACAGGTTTTCATGAAGTCTCCTAGAAGAATTAACTTTATTAACAAAGGCGGTGTAATTGGAATTGAGATGAAGGACTTCTGCAAAAAGGTAGGACAGTTCGTAATAGTGAGTGAGAATATATTCAGTTTCTTCTAGTTTGGCGGGGCCAATATTGACTGGAATGATGCCACCACTGCGGTCGAGGTTTTTGATCTCAGCGCACGAGGAGGTCGTGAATAGTAACACAAAACTGGGAAGGAAGAGGATGATCCTAGAACACGGAAAATGGACGAAACGAGTTAGGGTGGATGGAGACAAGTTTCACGGGAGGGATAACTCTCCAGCAAGTATTTCATGACACATACGTTCACGAAGCTCTGGAATCGACGCAGGATCCATGTTTAGGGGGATAGATTGTGCTAGGGATTTGGCGAATTGGCAAGCGAATACGCCGCAATCGTCGGAATTTAGTTGACGTGGGAGATCGATTGGGGTAATTGTCATCCACTCGTTCAAGTCAAGAGGGCATCCTCGCTTCTGATTATGCTCTTCGGTTAAGTAACCTTTGATTAAACTGAGGATGTCAGAGCCATCCAAGTTTAAGGAATCTAGGTACAAGATTTGCTTTTCAGGAACCCGGACGGCGACCACTCTCCAATGGGAGGACTTGAAAATGGGGAAAATTACGAGGTCATAGGAGAATATGTCAGATTTCCTAGTGTAATTTTTCACACGCTCGTAACCTCCGGCGGCTAGGGACACGTACAGAAATGTGTTAAAAGAAAATGTTGTTGGAAGACTGGGGTTAGAACGGCTTCTAAGATCAATTAATTCCATGTAAAAATTAATTACGTTGTCATTTAGCCAGTTCCTTCCTTTGAGGGTAAGGAGGTCCGCTCTAGTCATCGTGAGGCCAAATTTTGAGATAAGTTGTTCAGTTGGAGACAACGTCTCGTCCCATATGATGTTGATATCAAATTTCGAGAATTTTCGAGGGCGTTTGACGTTCGACAGGTGTATTTTCTCCTTGGTGTTATGGTGTCTAGGAACTATAAGTGCGGTTTTCAATGTAGGGTCAAGCTCCTTAATCTGTTCTTTGTTATATTTGGCTTTGGTTTTCTGTTGCTTTTGTACAGTTTTGACAAATACAGCAGGTGGGACGACAGGGGGATCCTCGCGGTCTTTATTTCTCGTATCAACAACAATTTCTTTGTTTTCGCGGAATTTCTCGTGCATGTGATCGTACAAGATTTTGAGCTTCTCTTTATGTTGAGCTAAGTAATTGTTTGCGAGGGTTTGATCAATATCTACGTCAAGTAGGGTTTGTTTCCAATGTGACCGTACAGAAGTTCAAAAGGGGTAAGTTTTGATACGGAATGAATTGAATTGTTGTAGGCGATAAGGGCATAAGTCACTTTAAACTGCAAGCTAGTTTTCTTGAATTCGTCCTGGTTGTTGAGGAGTCGAACATGTTCGATGAGTGTGGAGTGGAACCGTTCGATGATTCCATTGGAATCCGGATGCTGGGAAGATATGTAGTGAACATTGATTTTATGCAGTGACACCAGGTCTTTGATCAATGAACTATGGAATTCAGGCCCATTGCCGGCTACGATGTTGTTAGGGGTACCATGATGGGAGACAAATTTAAGAAGCGAATTGACGACTTCAATACTATTGGATGGCTTTAGGGAGTATGCTTGAGCGTACCGAGAAAATGTGTCAGGAACTTTGAACCTTCCAGGGTCAGTTTATCAATATGTAGAGTTTCAAGAGGACGTGAAGCTGTAGGGGTAACGTTGTACTTTAGTTTCAAGGGATTCCGATCATATTTGCACTTTAAGCAAATTTCGCAATTATTAATAAATATTTGGATGGATTTTTTCATGTTCGGCCAATAATACTCGCGTTTGAGACGTTCATAGGTTTCGTCAATTCCGCGATTATTGTTGTTACCATTGTGGTAGTTTTCTATGATTTCATCGGTATTGTCTGGTGTTATTACGTCTTTGAGAAGTTTAGTGTACTTAGTTAGGTCAAGCTCTGAGTGTGCGAAGTTTTTCATCATGACTGCTACGAATTTCTCATAGAGGTCATCCGCGAAGAAAATCCCATATTTAGTTTTTGGTTTGACGAATTCTTTGATGAAGCTAATGACATCGTTTTCAAAAGAGGATTCCGAGAAACATGTTATTAATCTCGTTTTACTATCGAACAATTTTTCTATTTTTACGGTTTTTGCCATGGGTTGTTTGGTGGATTTTATTATAATTTGGTGTTTGCAGTAATTTACGGGTTCTTCCCGGATGGGGATGGTAAGTACGGTTTGGTCTGAACGTATTTCATCGGCTAATGAAATGGATGGTTGTATAGTATCATCGATGTTCGCTATCATTGAGGTTTTGTCGGATTCATCAAACGGTATACCGATTATGTCTCTGATTGTGTTCGGACTCAATGTAAGATCTTCGCACTCGGTTAGAATGTCTTCAAGCGTTACTTCGAATGGTTTTTCTAGCAAATGGCGAGAGGCTGTCTCCAATACTAGTTCATCTATTTCGTCTACTTCGTTGTTATTCAGGGTTTCAACGGGTATTCGGGATAAGGCGTCAGGGACTGAGTTTAGTGATCCTTTTTTATATTCTATCTCGAAATCGTAGGCTTCTAATTTAGTCTTCCATTTGAAAAGTTTCGAGCTTGGTTCCTTTAAACTAAACAACCACTGAAGGGGGCGATGATCGGTGAAAATTTTGAATTTTCGGCCAAAAAGATATGGGCGGAAGTAAGTAACAGCGTAAACGATTGCTAGGAGTTCTTTTTCTGACGAGTATTTTTGTTCGGCGTCGTTGAGCGTGCGACTTGCGTATGCAATTGGCAGGTCAGCGCCGTTAACCGTTTGACTGAGTACCGCTCCGATTGCCACATTACTTGCGTCGGTTGTGAGATGAAATTGTTTTGAATAATCCGGGTATTGCAAGATTGGGTCGTTGATCAATAGGTTTTTGCAAGTCTCGAAACATTCTTGGTAATCTGGATCTAGAGGGTCAATTTTCATAGGTACCTTTTTTGAGGCATTTGGTCATTGGTTTCGTTAAGTGGGCAAAAATTTTTATGAATTTCCGGTAGTAACCTAATAGGCCTAAAAATTGTTTAATTTCCTTTGAAGTTTTGGGTATTGGAAATTTCTGGATCGCAACGATTTTGTTTGGGTCGGGTTTTACTCCTTCCCCGGTAATCAAATGACCAAGGTAAGAAACTTCACGATTCAGGAACTCTGTCTTGTCGAGCTGGACTTTTAGGTTGGCTTTCCTGAGCCTCTTGAACACTTCTTCAAGACGTGCCAAGTGATCTTGAAGGCTGGTACTGAAAACTATTATGTCATCGAGGTAGACACAACAATATTCGTTCGCAATGCCCCTGAGGATGTTGTCTAGAGTTCGTTGAAATGTAGCGGGGCTATTTTTTAAACCAAAGGGAAGTCTGACAAATTCTAGGTGGTAACTTGGGATGCTGAAGGCAGTTTTAGGTATGCTTGCAGGGTCCATTTCGACTTGGTGGAAACCCGATTTTAAATCGATGCAGCTAAAATACTGACATCGCCCTAATTTGTCGAGAAGTTCCGAAACTTGAGGAAGAGGGTATTTGTCTTCAATAGTTTTTTCATTGAGTTTACGGTAATCAATGACTATTCGGAATTTCTCTTTCCCACTGGCATCACGTTTCTTTGGAACAATCCAAATAGGTGCGTTCCAAGGGCTATCGGAATGTCTGACGATGTTTTGGTCGAGCATTTCTTGAATCTGTCTATTGACTTCGTCTTTGTAAATTTCCGGGAATCTGTAGTTTCTGGCATAGATAGGAACTTCGTCGGTTGTTCGGATGACGTGTTTGACATTACTAGTAAAGGATAGCGGTTCATTTTCCTTGTGAAAGATATCGGAGTATTTCGAAACAAGTTTGATAATAGCTGATTTTTCTTCCTCGTTCATATGGTTAAGTCTGAGGTTTTTTAAATCAAATTTGAAATCAAAATTTTCGCTCATGTAATTATTTAAATTATTTGAGGGAATTTCTCCTATCTCTTCCACGGGGAGAGGTTTGATTTGCACGAAACGGAAATCGTTTTCTAAAGGGTTGAGTACTCTAACGTGGGTTTCATAGTCGATGACGTTAACAAGACATTGGGGAATCTCGAGACTACCTATTTTAGTGTGGGGGATGACTGCTTCGCCGTTTGCCATGTTTTTTACTCTGATTTTAACTTGTTGGATGGACCTGGCGGATATATTATAGGTTTGGGCCGATTCAACTCCCAGGTATTTCAGGGGTATTGTACACTCCGGGGTGGTTAAAACATTGTGAACGAGGTCGATGGAGGCGTTAACGATTTTTAAATTATCAAGGCCAATCAACATGTCAAACTGGTTGTGAAACTTGAAAATTTTAAATTTAAGGTTGAGATTTTTCTTATTAAAGAGTTCACCACATGGTACATAAGTGCTACTACTTGATTTTAACGTACCATGCGCTGTACGAATCCAGAAGGGATCATTATGAATTTTTTTTGGGAAAAGGGTGTGCGCAATTTCGGGATTTATAAAGCTAGCGGTACTCCCGGTGTCCAGTAAAATTTTTAAATTGTGTTTTGGTAGTGAAATGAAGGGTAGTTCGCTGATAGTTTTCTTTGAAATGTTCATCAATTCGATGACTGGTGGGCATCGAGGCTGTCCACCCCTAAAAAATGGTCGGGTTCGCTATCCTCAGTATTCTCGTATTGGTCGTATTGGTCAGGATCCACTATGTCATCATGTGTGTCATCAGGGTTAGGGTCATCTATATTGTTGAAGTTAGGGTTAGTGGTCTGCCAAGACATCTTTTGGGGATAAACTATATTACTCCGGGGTTTAGGTTGATTGGGATTCGGTTTAGGTGGCTGTTTAGCGGTTGTATTATGTTTGTTGATCTGATTGGGAGGTTGAACAGGGGGACGATTTTGAACCTGGTGACGGGTCGGGTTGTTCGGCTTGAAACCCGAGGGTTTATGATTTTGGGGCTGAACAAATTTTGAGCGATGACACAAAAGCTGGTAATCGTTGGTCATCCAGGCCAAAGCTGTGTTGAGGTCGGAAGACTGTCTCGTGCGGAGGATGGAACCTAGCGGTTCTTTCATATGCAGGAGCAGGCACCGAAGGGCCATTTTTTCGTAATGATCAATGAGAACCGCTGAATGCTCAATTTTATGGTTCAGAAGATATGCTGTGATCAATTGGAGTAGTTTTAGGATCCGTTTATGGAAGTCGAATGGGGATTCGGAGTCAGATTGTCTTATTTTGGTCAGTTCGATCCCTAGTGAGTAAATGTCTCGTTTGTCGGAATAAGCATTAACTAGTGCTTCCCTAATGTCGTTGTAAGTCTTGGCGTGGGCTGGTATTGAGTTCTTTGCTGGTGGAAGTATTTTGGCTTTAATGGCTGCAACTAACATAACATTCTGAAAATCATGTATGTTATTACAATTGTAAAACCGGTTGTGCAACTGTTCTGTTATTTCTAGGAAATCATGCAGATGCTCGGGGTCGCCTTTGAAAATTGGAATAATGTCCATGTGTTCTTTTTTTAGACGTTCTGCAGGGGATTGTTGGACGACTCTACTCCGGTTTGGATCAGATTCAGAGTTTTCTATGGAGACTACCCCAAGGTTGCCGATGAGGTCTACAATTTGGGTCATTTGGGCCCGAATTTCGGCAAGCTGGTCAGCTTGGTCCGTTAGGGCGGCCTGTTGGGCGGCCTGGGCAATCGATTGGGCAGTGATTTGATTAGCGAGATCTTGAGGGTCCATGACGTCAATTTCGTGTATAGGATCAAGGGTGTCGGAGTGTTGGATTGGAGGGGGTGGCAAATTAGGATCGGATACTTGGTCGGGAATTCGTCCTCTTCTAATACTGGGTACGAAACCTAGCTTAGAATGAAGGTAGTCTTTATATGTTTTCGGAATGTTGGCGAATGGATGAAACCTAATGCACCAAAATTTTAGTGGAACTTACAATTAGATTAGAACTAGAATGAAAAGTTGAATGTACAACAAGAAAATTAATCCGTATAACTAAATTGGTAAAAATTGAATCCGTAAAACTAAATTGGTGTGGATTTTAAATGATTAAAACGACGAAGTGTCGATTCGAAAAAGCTGAGTAGGTGGGAAGGTCTATTAAAAATAAAATGCGACGTGAAAGGTCGGCTCTCTCGGGGGACAGGAACGGAAGACAGGCGTCGGGTTGCAGGTCGCTATCCGTGATAAACGCTGCAGGCGTCTGAGATAAGCGCTGCACGTGTCCGAGGGGTTTGCGGACGCTTGAGATCAACTTGAAGGATTGAGGTGATATTCGGGCACGCACAAATCTTTCTAGCTGAAGAAGGTCTCGCAGGGATGAAAAAGATTCCAAAAACAGGGACGTTGTTTAAGGAGGCGTGCTAGGGTATGCACCAGGTAGGTAGGTACCTATTGATACGCAGGGTGTGCGTGGAAATGAGATATCGGACGTTGTAATAGGGTTTGTACAAAGATTTCGTCCGATGGAAACGAGCAGAAAATATGCGTGTGAAGGTCGAGCTGTCTGTCGATCGCAACCACAGGTATGTGCGAGGGTGTGCACGTGGACGTACGAGGGTATGTACGAAATCAAATTGGTGAAGAGATCTTGAATTTGGAAGCAGGTGTCCAGTAAAGTAGGTTTTTACTTACAAGTTGCCCATAGATCTCGGATGAAGGACTTGCTAGGAGTTCCGCTGCTCGTAATCCGTTCGAGTTCACTGGACACTGGTAACTGGTTCGTTTGCACACAAAATTGTTTATATCCGTTCAACAACTCTGATATTACAACACAAAACCGATCGACTGCGCCACTTAGGGATTCTTGGATAGAGAATGCCTTTTTAAAAAGAGTTAAAGTGCACTTTAATGGGGTTCGGCACGAACGTACAGAGTTGAGAGCTAGTGGAGAACTGACTTGAGAGAGGTGGGGCTGCTATATATAAGCTGGGTACAATATGCTTAGGTCAGCAGGGGACTGGTACAGGTAACTTATATATATATAGTCGAATTGAGAACCGCCTCCTTTTTTTGAAGTTGATTAAAAAGTAGAATCTCATGGATTAACATCTTTATTTGAACAACAAAAAACACATTAAAACACCAATGAATTCAAACTATCGACGTGGGACGGCTGAAAATCTTGCGCACTCTAACGGTGTTATTGGTTTGCAGAGACATAAAAGCCGGCAGTTACAGTATTCTTCCAAAACTGAAAAAAAATTAGATATGTTAGTTGGGTTGGTACCTACATAAGAGTTAACGAAATATAACCTATATAACGAAAGGCTAAGTTTCCCTCTTTGTTGAGAACATAATATTGTTGCGTTACGGTGACGTCCACACTAAGCCGACTGGCAAACACGATGCAGTGTGAACGTGCTTGTTGGATGCCGATCACGACACAACAGTTGACGGTCTGGATAGAAGGAAAAACCGACAGGCCCATAATGTGATAGCGCGTCAATAAATTGAGGCTGCTGCTCTCGAAATGATGGCCTATCAGTACGTGGGAAACTTATTATGCGTCCTGCAATGTGGACGCATTTTATTTTTGTAGAGGAGGATTGGAGTTTTATAGAGGACGATGGGCGCAGTGTGAACGCACCTTGAGGCACGCGTTACAGGAGACCCGGGCCGATTAAACTCGGGGGGGGGGGGGGGGGGGGGGGGGGGAGGCTTGGTCCAGCAACACCGAGAACCGAACCAAAAATAGAATCCTATGCTATTACTATGAGAGGGTGGGGGATAGTATTCTTGTTAACTTTTGCAAAAAATAAAATTTGTATTCAAGCAGAAACAAATTATGGAAAAATTAATGCCGCAATGCGCCCAAAAATTGACATTTTCAGCGAATTTTCGAAGGAAAATTGGTGGGTACTTTCCACGGAGTTTTACAAAGCACGTACCTAGGCAGGTTTTCTTGAAAAGTTTAAAACGGGGTTTCATTTACTTAATTTTTTTGCATTAAATCCAAAATATATGAAATCAAAATGCTAGGATCACGAAAAAACAGTTCAAGCTACTTAAATTTTGATTTTTTTGGTGAAATGTTGGTGCTGTTTTATTTTGCAACAAACTCGTTCGCATTGGTAAACAGTAGTTCCTTCTCATAGCAAGGAGAATGACTTTTGAGATGATAAACGAGCATCTAAAATCGGGAAATGGATAGTAGGTACCTACTGATTTAGTGACCGTACTAATCTAATTTCAACCCCCCGCCCCGCCCCCTTAAATATCACTGCCTCCATAGGTTTTGCCCAGACCCTCTGCATATTGCCTAAATGGTGTCATTGTAAAGGTGCAGGCGACCTTTGGTCATGGGGGATGAAAAATTTCAACTGTTGACCAAACTGACATGCTGTGTGTGTGTGTATCTCTATTTTTACCTACGTATCTCTCTCGTACATTTGGGGACTTGGAAAGTTGTTTGTAATATAAGTTGGTAAAAATACTCCTAGGTACTTACCTATGTTATCAGCAGTGGTTTCTGTAACCATTTCAGTGAATTTCCCGGGCCAAACCATCCTCTTTTCCATTTCGACATGAATTCCAGGACTATAAACGCCGGGTAAAGCTTTTCTGTAGAAATAATCAAAGGCATAACGACGATAGTAGGTCCGTCTCCAATTGATGGGTTTCACCTGAAACATTCAAAAAACCATGGTTGATACCTAGTTCCTATCAACATTGCACTCAAAATGTACATGCAGTATGGAGGTTCTTGAGGTTCAGTCAGTGAAAAACGGTTTTCTTTACGCCAACGTTTCGTTGAATTTATTCAACATCTTCAGGGCTTAGAGATTATGATGATGATGATAATGATAATGATGAACTAAAGTTGATGGTGATGATGAAATTGAAGCAATTTGCTGACAATAACACTATGATTGTAAACAGGCGTTGAAAAAACAAAATGGTAACAAAAAATGGTAAAAACAAAAAACAATTTTGTTTTGTCAAACGCCTGTTTCAAAGTATAGTATTACTGTCAGCAAATTGCTTCAATTTCATCATCACCATCAACTTCCTTTCATCATTATCATAATCACCATCAGGTCATCATCATCATAATATCTAAGCCCTGAAGACATTGAATAAATTCAACGAAACCTTGGCGTAAAGAAAATTGTTTTTCACTGACCGAACCTCAAGAACCGCCAAACTGCATTTATTCCAGCGGTCAAGAACCTCATCATAGTGTAAAATATAGAGAGGTAAATGAAATGATTTTCTCATTTATATGTTGTTGGTTTCATTATTTATTATTTATATATACAATAATATAAAATTCTTAGCGTGAGGGTTGTAAGTTTCAGGTACTGCGCATGTCAGGGGCCTCTTGGTTGAAGTGCGGCACGCGGGGTAGCCAGTTTCACCCTAACGGCACCGAGTT
>OX940974.1:140525778-140610706 GCA_954871275.1 Leptopterna dolabrata | reverse complement strand
GAAAGTGGTATGGTCTACGTCGAACTACTTTCTTTGGACTAATCAATCGAATAGTAAATTCCCCTGTTTTTACTCGAATTCGAGGAAGACCTTCAGTGAAAAATTCGCGGTATTTTGATAATACTGAGAACAACCGCGGTTTCATATCTGCTACTAAATCTGTATGGATTTTACTGAAGTCTAGATTGGGGACAATGACATAGATATTAGAAGAGGGCTTGTCAGGTTCATCGGAACATGAAATTAACATTTTCAACATTCGTGGAGGATTGACGTTCGTCGTTCGAGGTCTTATTCGTAATAGTTAGGAGTAACTGATGACAGGGATTCTTCCCTGGTAGTAAACTGGCAGGTACAAATTCACATGTACCGTTAGTAATAATGACTTGCAATCCCATGGCTAAAACTTCTCGTCCAATCACGATATCGGAACATATGGCGTCGTCAGGGAAGATGTGGAAGCGAACGTTAATTTCATTATCAGTAAGAAAAATCTCAGCGACTGATTGCGATTCGCTTACGACTTGGGTGGAGCCTATCCCTCGTAAAATCACAGGAGGCTTGAAAAGTGAACCCGAAAATTTCGATCTATTTTCTCCCTCAACAACGAACATTCGGAACCCGAACCAAATGAGAATAAATTAATACGTCTCTCACCTTTACGAACGAGGAAGTGGAAAGTTTCTTTCGCATCTCCTGTCCTACTGGAGAACAGCAAGTGGATATGAGGCCTTCTCGAATCATTCGAGATAACAGTGATATTTAAAAACTCAGAAGCTGGTTCATTCTTCACCCGGTTCGTTTTTCGCCCCCCCCCCCCCCCCCCCACCACTCTCCATTACTGACAAGTTCCTGTCTATCAGTAGTGGTTTAAGAGACTAGGAGGTCCTGAGATAAATTGTCCAATGGCCCAACAACTTGGAACAGAAGGAGTTACGCTGATCATAGGGAAAACGTTTGAAAAAGTAGCTTTCAAACGGAAAAACAAAGTAGCCACGTTGGCATCTATCACCAGCTCCGATTGCCCAACAAATGAGTATTCGTTGATCCGCTTATTATCTTTCAGCGCACTGGCATAACAACACAGTCGGGTAAGGATTTACCTAGAACACATCCAGTGTGAATGTCCTTGAACAGCGGATGCGAAAGGGCACAAAACCTCTGCTCTGCATACACTCGACTCTCTCCAGCCACGCGCCAGATGACGCCAATATTTAAGTCGTTTTAGATGGTGGCTATCCTTCGCACAAGGTGGATTGGCAACGGAAAAGTTCAGTAGCAGCAATCGTCACCAGCTACGTCAAAAAGACTTCGGCAGGAACGTCTCAATTGTTTTCGACGGTTACCCTGTAAGTATATGCCGCCAAAACAAATATTAGAACAGCGGTGCGATTCCGGCGCTATACTGCTCACTCAAGTTATGAGTTAACATTTGAGGAATCCATCGTCATTCAACTTCCTCAACATGAACACATGAAGTTTTGGGGGTAACGAGAACAACAAGAGAGGTCTCATCACACTTGCGTCACGCCTTTGAGCAGCAGCGTATGGAAGTGACTGCTGCATCATCACATCATGGACGAATGCTCCAACACTCGAGAACTTGGGGATTCGAACAAGGAGGAAACTCACCTTACCACTGAGTTTGCACCGGTCCACCCATCGAACTGTTAGTCCGTCGGGGTCCACCTTACCAACATTGACAGCGAAGCGGCACCTCCGTACAAGCTAATTACCTCCTCCCAAATAAAATCCAACTAAATGTCCTTCAAATTAATTCCTCATGCCTTTTCTCGTGGAATGAGTATTTTTGGCGATATTTCACAGAGTAAGAGAACACACGAAAATTTTTCACTTTCTATGAAAATCGCCCGATTTTCTGAAGTAATGCATCTTGGAAAGTAATGGTCGTACAAAGGTCGCTCTGGTCTCACATTGTACCAGATTCTGACTAATTTAAAAAAAGGACTGGGTAATCATGTCTATCAGACGTATAGGACCTACTTTAGGAGATTATATTTATATAATTCAGTGATCTGCGCAGAAGGATCTACACAGGACAGTAATAACCCATTGTGTAATCATTTGAAGCGTTTTTATCTATGTTTGATCCTTCAAAACTCGTATAAAACCCACTTTTTGGTTTATTATTCTGTGAAGAATACACCCATGTATTCGGTCAGCAAAAAATTTGTATAACACCCCCTCGAAATTTTATCTTTTCCGTTTCAAGGTGCGCAGATTCCAAAAACGCTGCAAAGTCCTTGTCACATGGGTTTATTATTCTATTGGACATACCTACAGAGATGTTGGCTGTTTATTTATTGTTTCTTTCATAGAAAATAATTGAAATAGCTATTTCTAGTGGTTTCCACCAATTTTGGCCCCCAAAACACGAATGAGGTACCTACGCTCTTTTTTTTTTTTTTTTATTATCTCTGATCATTGATAGTACCATTTAATCGTCTTGATCCACCTGTTGACAATTTTTCCAGTGTTATTCTACAAATTGGTGGTGATTTCAGACGATTTCGCAGGTTTTTGACTCATAAAAAATCGATTTCGGGAGCTGAACATCTGGAAGAACCTCAATTTTCTACTCTTTGGTCAAAATCGATTTCATATTCGGTCTTCTCGTCCCCAAAACATGAAAAACGATACCTTGAAAACTCATGTTACCAACATGTTGCTAAAACGCAAAAACTAGGGCCCAAATGGAGCATGTGTGCGAAAGAACGACTTTTTTAGACCGAAAATGAAGCCTGTACACGTGATACGGCGTACGGCGGAAAACCCCATTTTGGTTTATTATTCTGTGAATAATACACCTATGTATTCGCTCAGCAGAAAATTTTTATAACAACCCCTCAAACTTTTTTCTTTTACGTTTCAAGGTGCATAGATTCCAAAAATGCAATGTCCGTCCGCCGTCCGCCGTATCACGTGTACAGGCTTCATTTTCGGTCTAAAAAGTCGTTCTTTCGCACACATGCTCCATTTGGGCCCTAGTTGTGTCCCGAAACTTTTCAGCCCGATCGGAATATACCCAGGGGTGTTATGAGTGAAAATGTGTGTAAAAATAGGTACTTTTTGCGTTTTAGCAACATGTTGGTAACATGGGCTTTTGAGGTATCGGTTTCCATGTTTTTTTGGACGAGAAGACCGAATATGAAGTCGATTTTGACCAAAGAGGGGAAAATTGAGTTCTACCAAATGTTCAGCTCCCAAAATTGATTTTTTATCGGTGAAAAACCTGGGAAATCGTCTGAAATCACCATCAGTTTGTATAATAACCCTGGAAAAAGTGTCAACACGTGGATCAAGACGATTAAATGGCACTACCAATGATCAAAGATAGTTTAAAAAAAAAAAAGAAAAAAAAAGAGCGTAGGTACCTAATTTGTGTTTTGGGGGCCAAAATTAATGGAAACCATCAGAAGTAGCTATTTCGATTATTACGCATGAAAGAAACAATTAATGAACAGCCAACCTTTCTGTAGGTATGTCCAATAGAATAATAAACCCATGTGACAAGGACTTTGCAGCGTTTTTTTGGTATTTTAGTCAAATGAGTTTTTGAGGTATCTTTTCCCACGTTTTTTAGGGCGAGAAGACCGAATATGAAGTCGATTTTGACCAAAGAATGTGAGGAATTGAGGTTCTAACGTAGGGTCAGCTCCCAAAATTAATTTTCTGTGAGTCGAAAACCTGGGAAATTGTCTGAAATAACCATCAATTTGTATAATAACACTAGAAAAAATGTCAACAGGTGAATCAAGGCAATTAAATGGAACTTCAATGATCAAAGATAATTTGGAAAATAAGCGTAAGTCGTGTTTTTGGGGGCCAAAATTGGTGGAAACCATCAGATGTAGCTATTTCAATTATTGCACACGAAAGAAACAATAAATGAACAGCTAAAATTTCTGTAGGTATGTCCAATAGAATAATAAACCCATGTGACAAGGACTTTGCAGCGTTTTTGGTTTATTATTCTGTGAATAATACACCTATGTATTCGCTCAGCAAAAAATTTTTATAACACCCCCTCAAAACTTTTTCTTTCCCGTTTCAAGGTGCGTTGATTCCAAAAATGCAATGTCCGTCCGCCGTACGCCGTATCACGTCTACCGGCTTCATTTTCGGTCTAAAAAAGTCGTTCTTTCGCACACATGCTCCATTTGAGCCCTAGTTGTGTCCCGAAACTTTTCAGCCCGATCGGAATATACCCAGGGGTGTTATAAGTGAAAATGTCTGTAAAAATAGGTACTTTTTGCGTTTTAGCAACATGTTAGTAACATGAGCTTTTAAGGTATCGTTTTCTATGTTTTTGGGACGAGAAGACCGAACATGAAGTCGATTTTGACCAAAGAGTGGAAAATTGAGGTTCTACGAAGTGTTCAGCTCCCAAAATTGATTTTTTTTATGAGTGAAAAACCTGGGAAATCGTCTGAAATCACCATCAGTTTGAATAATAACCCTGGAAAAACGCTGCAAAGTCCTTGTCACATGGGTTTATTATTCTATTGGAGTTCTAGAGATTTTTGTTGGCTGTTAAATGTATTGTTTCTTTCATGTGGAATGATTGAAATAGCTATTCTGATGATTCCACCAATTTTGGCCCCCAAAACATGAAATAGGTACGCTTTTTTTTTCTTTTTTTTGAAGATCATCTTTGATCATTGGTAGTGGCATTTAATGGTCTTGATTCACCTGTTTACACTTTTTCCAATGTTATTGTACACATTGATGGTGATTTCAGACGGTTTTCCAGGTTTTTGACTCCAATTTTGGGAGCTGAACCTTTGGTAAAACCTCAATTTCCGCGTCTTTGGTCAAAATCGAATTCATATTCGGTCTTCTCGTCTTCAAAAACATGGAAAAAGATACCTCAAAAGCTCATGTTACTAACATGTTGTTAAAACGCAAAAAGTACCTATTTTTATACACATTTTCACTCATAACACCCCTGGGTATATTCCGATCGGGCTGAAAAGTTTCGGGACACAACTAGGGCCCAAATGGAGCATGTGTGCGAAAGAACGATTTTTTTAGACCGAAAATGAAGCCTGTACACGTGATACGGCGTACGGCGGACGGCGGACGGACATTGCATTTTTGGAATCTACGCACCTTGAAACGGAAAAGAAAAAATTTTGAGGGGGTGTTATAAAAACTTTTTGCTGAGCGAATACATAGGTGTATTATTCACAGAATAATAAACCAAAAGTGTCAACACGTGGATCAAGACGATTAAATGGCACTACCAATGATCAAAGATAACTTGAAAAAAAAGAAGGAGCCTACCTAATTCGTGTTTTGGGGGCCAAAATTGGTGGAAACCATCAGAAATGGCTATTCGAATTATTTCACGTGGAAGAAACAATAAATGAACAGCCAACATTTCTGTAGGTTTCTCCAATAGAATAATAAACCCATGTGACAAGGACTTTGCAGCGTTTTTCTACAACATATATTGCTTCCTCACTCCGAAGGTAGGGAAGCTTTGTATTCGTGCCACAGTGAAAAAAAATTATGTCCTCCAAAATGATAATTTCCACTCGCATTTTACGTTTCAGACATCAAGGAACATATATTTGGTTCCCTGTGTGTCTGTCTGTGGTCAATTCCTTGTCCCGGGCAAAAATATATATGAAATATGAACTAGGTATTTATATGAAATAATGGTCGTAATGAATTGAAATTTGGAGGGTAGGTGTGTGTTTGGCGACAGATGGTCCCATATCAATTCATTAAAAGGTAATGTAATTTCGTCTGCACATTCGCAAACGGTAAATCCTTGTAAAGCTCATAACTACTCTAGGAATCGTCGAAAAGAGCTGATAGTTGGGTGGTAGATGCAGAATAGTACCCTGATGGTTCCACGCAGATTTCATCAAATTCGGACTGTAACTTTCGTGTGCGCATGCGCCAACGTGAAATCCTAGTAAAACCCATAACTATCCTAGAAACTGCCGTAATGCTCTGAGATTTGGAGGACAGGTAGGGGTTAGGTGTCGGATGTTGTTGTCACAGGCAAAACTCCTGAACTAGTAGGCCAGTTTTAGTGAAATTTCCAGGGACTGTGCGTGTAAACGTAAAGTAAAGTAAAGTAACAGCCATTCTAGGCTGGGGCTTTTCGTCCGACTGCCCTGCCAGCGTCGTGGACGTGATCAGCTGTCCTCCTATGGGAGGATCAGAATTCGATCTGGTCATTTCGCTCTTTACTTGGTTACTCATCGCCTCGCCCCCTTTGAGTCGAGAGGGTTTCGCCCAACAGCTACATGGGTCATACTTGGACGTGTCACGGCGGTCACCCATCCAAGTACTAACCACGCTCGAGGTACCTATCTTAACTTCGGTCATCTCACGGGAACCTGTTTATTCCACCTGATAAGGCCGTTGGACCAGGGACTGTGCGTGTAGGCCCTTGCAGGGCCCCCTATTCTGAATTTCATTGCCGTCAGACCAATGGTAGCTCTGGTATAGAGATAATCAAAAATCGATATTTTACCTATAGATACTGCCCACCCAACTTGGCAGACTTTTTTTTTACTATTAAAACAGTTATCCATGCCTTGAGCCGTCCTCTATGCTCCTTTAAAAGAATTCATATAAATTCTATGTGATTTTAGCAGTTTTTATCAATTTTCAGCGATTTTTGGCCCCATAAAACTGAATCTGTCCCAATTTGTTTGTTTGAAGAAAAATATTTTTGGCCTACCTAGGTAATATATACTTATTTTTTCTTTGAAATTCCCTGAAAATAGTGATCTGTAGGGATTTCTAGAACGGAATAGAATAGAAAAAATAAATAATAAAATTCCTACAAATTTTTTTGCACTTTGAGCACAATGCCATAGCTTATTTTCTCCGAAAATGCACTAAAACTTCTGCCAAGATATAGCACAATCATAATTAGTTAATTAAAACTGTAGGTAATAAGGTAGGTAACTGTTAGGTACTTACAGGAATGAATCTGAAGGGCAAGTGATCCTTGTAGTTCAGATTACGATGGTCATAACTGCACGTTATATATTTGCCATTAAAGAATGCGACATTTTTCAACATGGTCCATATCTGTTGAGAGCAGATCAGAGAATATAAGTAAACACTAAAAACTAAGTTCTGATGAGCAAATAAAACTTACTTTATCTGTAATTTAGGACAATTCGCGTGAATGCTACTTTTTCACAACCTTCATAATTTTTGCTAGTGTTTGCGGCTTTCACAGTTCATTTATAAAGTGGTTTGTCCCCTCTTTCTCTAGGACTTTTTTTAAGATGAGGAAATAATCGGATTTGCGCCTTCATTCTGTTTCTCACATATTCACATAAAAATGTGTTTTGACCTTTTTTGAATGTAATCAGAGTTTGATACACTAAAATTATTTTTGATAGTTCCGAAAGCTCTACAAAAAATGAGTTGACCAATTTTGGGGGGGGGGGGGGGGGGGGGGACATTTTTGGTAAGGTACCTATCTCAATAATTATGCAATGGTATGAATGACAGCACAGCTATGTGAAAGGTTTGATTTATACGAACCGTGAGCGAGAGCTCAGTTCTAATGCACAGATCTCATGCTTAGTTATGGACTCTTACTTGTGTACTGATTGTTTACTTACCGGTGAGTATTGTTCATTGGAAGACAATATCTTATCTGTCATGCTATGAGGAAGTTGACCATTCCTGCACGCATCGATAAACTTGTGCGCCAAAACGTAATCTTGGCATTTACATTTATAAGGTGGTTCGTCTCCTCCGTAAGCCTTTACAGGGGATCTACAGTATTGTTCTTTAGGACATTTAAAATGAGGAAATAATCGGGTTTGCGCCTTCAGTTTCTCAAACATGTGTTTACGACATTTTTTGAATGTAGTCGGTTCTATATAACGGGTGAAAAAGCTTGTTTTTCTTGCTATAGAGTTATTGTCATGTTATTTCAGAATTGAAACAGTCAACATTTAAGCCAAAACTGTTTTTATTCTTTGAAAACAGTTGTAACAGAGCAGGTCTTAGTGAACGATTTTTCTAAGTAATGTTCGTACTTAAACTGTATAGTTACATTCTCTACTTTATTGAACATTTTCCACTCTCTTAACCTTAATGAAAATTAAGGTTCGTGTAATTTATAGCCTCTACGTGTTTTGGTGATTCATACCTACTCCGTGCGTAGTTATTAGCTTTGCGATTTTGATGGTCTCACGTTCAAGTTGTACTACCCTATTATTGGTGCTAGACAAATATTCCAAAAGTTTCATTCAACTCAGATTTATCTCTACGATTCGGCTCCCCCCTCCCTTGTTTATTTTTTCTTTTTTATAAATTCAATTGGCACTATTTGTTTTATTATTTTCAAAAATGAACCTTTGTACTCGAGTTAAAAAAAAATTAACCTGCTCTAAAAATTTGATAGTTTCCGTTTCAAGGTACGTAGAATCCAAAAACGGAATAAATAAAAAATTCTGTCCGTCCGCCGTACGCCGTACTTTGCAACTTTTTTAGTTACGATGTATCAAAATTAATGAAATTTGGTTTGTAGGTCCCGTTTGGGGTCTAGCTGGTCGGCGAAGCTAGGCGGAAAAGGGGTGAAAAATAGGGGTTGAAATTTTCAGAACGCCGTAGCTAGAAAACTTTCAGTAGAAGGGTATGTTTTTTATATTTTTAAATTGATCTTGAACTAAAGAATTTTTTGAGACCACCCGGAGCATTGTACGTCCAGCTGTTCGTTTGTATCGAAAAGCTTCGTCAACATGATCGTGAATGAAACTGTATAAATCCGGCCCAGATATCATTGCTAGGGAACATTTGATTATAATCACGAATGGTGTATGAAGTCGAGTTGGATGTTCTGTGATATTATTTCATTTGAAGAATGATGGCTCTTTTGGATTTTGTTGATAGGTACTTTTGCAACTAGAAGAACCGTTATTCTCATGAATAAGGACGACAAATAATTTATTAATGATTGAATTACTGAATCCCGTGCATTTGTATGAAACTGTTATTTCCCGGCTTCAGTACTCGATTTAGGGCTTTCTTGGGGGGAGCTTGAGGGTAGGTACTGATCAAAGAAAACAGTTATCTACGCAGAAGGGGCATGTATACAGGTAAATTATTACACAGCGGTTTATTACAAAACGGTTTCTTACAAAACGGTTTATTATTTACCTTATGCTTCATGGATAACTATAAATAATTAATGATCAAATTATTGAATCCCGCGCATTTTTATGAAATCTAATTCCCGGGCCGGCTCCAGTACTCGATTTAGGGCTTTCTTGGGGGGAGCTTGAGGGTAGGTACTGATCAAAGAAAATAGTGATCTACGCAGAAGGGGCATGTATACAGGTAAATTATTACACAGCGGTTTATTACAAAACGGTTTCTTACACAACGGTTTCTTACACAGCGGTTCATTATTTACCTCATGGTTCATGAATAACTGCAAATAATTAATGATCAAATTATTGAATCCCGCGCATTTTTATGAAATCTAATTCCCGGACCGGCTCCAGTACTCACTTCCTGGGAGGACCTCAAAGGTAGGTACTGATCAAAGAAAACAGTGATCTACTTAGAAGGGGCATGTATACAGGTAAATAATAGACCGTTGTGTAATAATTTGCAGCGTTTTTCGTCTACCATTGCCAAATCAAATTTTCTTTGGTCCCCTGTATCCCAATTTTCAGCTCCGATTCCGAGTAGTCTGGCAGGAATAAGCCGAAGAAAAAACGCGCGACGTCATCTCCCTCTAACTCTGTTCTCACGTGCGGGAGCGAGATGGCAGTACATAGGTACCAGATGAATTCGCACGCTTTTTCCTTCCCCTTTTTCGCCCACTTCCGTTCATTTCCGATCCATCATAAATATAGTACCTTTTTGGATAGCTTTCCGTTAGACCTACAATTTGGGGAAAAAACCTACTTGCTTGCGAGTAAAAAGATCCCTCGGGATATAATCAAAGAGGGATATAATAAAAAATTACTTAATTAAAATAGTACATCATTAAAATCTACCATTGATGTCAAACAATATGCATCCAACGCACATGTTTGTTACCATTATTATTTACCATCATTGGTAACAAACGCATGTGCATCCAATAGATCTTCATTATAAATTTAACCATGGTAACATTGTTGAATTAATTCAACAATGGTAACATTGTCTGTTACGAACAGTACGAACAGTGGTTACAAACGCATACCTACACATCCAATGAGGAGTACCCATGACTTCTGTTTACACTGTACCATTTATACCATTGTCCAATGAAAGTAGATTCCATTCTAAGAATTTTGAGGCCTACCGCACTCTCCTACGACGAATAGTTCTTTCTCTATGAGCTTTCAATGTCTCGGCAATGCACCCCTCCCGCCTCGGTGGGACCCCCTTGCCCATTGTGACGTCACTCTTTGCCGAAAGCTCATAGAAAAATAGCCATCGTAGGAGAGTGGGGTTAGTCTCAAATTTCTTAGAATGGAACCTATTTTCATTTAAAAATATAAACAGAAGTCAATGAGTAGTCCTCATTATAGATCTTTAGCATAAATTCAACCATATGATTGATTAATATCAAGCAAGGTATGTGGACCAAATTATTATTCAAAAGTACTAACCCAGCATGGCAGTTTGACTGAATGTGTCATCAGCGTGGACTAAATGAAAAATATGGAATGTTGGATCTGTAATATAAATAATTTTCTCTTTGACTCCAGCGCTGGACAACTTTTTGACAAAGTCTGCATAAACTTTTATTCCACTGACCACCCATCCTTCCCTGGAAAATGAAATAAGTATTAGAAAATATCGAAGAATCGGAAAACTCCCGTCAGAGTTGAGAATACCTGCATGTTGGAGCTTTCGAGTTTCCACCCTACTCACTCGTCTAGCGTTATGTCCACCTTTACCACGGAATTTTCGATAGCGGGGAAATTAAAAAGTAATTTATTTTAGTTTGTACCCCGAAATAGGATTTCTGCAGTTTCCTAACAGATATCCACGGGCCTATCAGATTCCTAGGGAGTTGTATAAAAACGTTTGCCGCCCGTGAAATGATGCTTGCATTCATCGGCGAAAATAACAAGACCTAGTTTAACATCTAGACTCTTCTCCTGTTGCATGAAATCCAATAAACCTGCAAAGGGTTCTCACCTGAGACGAATTCCTATTTAAAATATACATTCAAAAGAGGGTGTTCAAAATAATCATGCAAATTAGCATTTACGACGTGGTACCTTGTATAAAAATAAACTTGCAAAACGTAAATTGTACAGAAACGACTTTTAAATGGTTGACAACGTGAAATTATTGGATGTTGCGGAATGATTATGTTATTGATGTAAAATGAACACACCTACTACCTACATATATCTCGATTACATGCAAAGTGAATTTGAAATAATTATTCTGACAAGTGTTAGGTTTATGGGCCAAGTGCTAGGTTCAAATAATTATTCTAATTAGGTTATGCGTGAAATTAAAATGTCAAAAATTAGGATTAACCGCCTACCTACTAATCCAAGGGCATAAATTTACGAGCACTCGCAGGTACCTCTCGCGGACTCTACACGTTGCTACCATGCGAGCGCCGATCAAAGGTTTTGTCGTAGGATTAGAATTTTCGGAACTCGACCGAACTGTAGAGCGAGTTCGGAGACCGAAATTTTCTAACAAATCTAACGAATTTCGTCCCCCGGTGTGTGCCCTCCGTGATGTAACTCACGTACATATTTATATGCGCCCATTTTTAGTGTTCCCTGGGGCAAGATGACGCTGATCCAAGTATTTGATTACCTATAAGATCGTCCGCTGGAAGGGGATTCGAGGTTCTACGAGCTCACGTGACATAACCAGTCACCGTATTAAATTCTGTTACACATCTGATGAATTTCAAAGCTTGTTGGTGCCGTGCGTGCGTGTGTGGGTGTATATGCGTGTGTGTGTGTGTGTGTGACCTACTCAGTCTCTATACTACCTCCATACCGGTACTTATCTCATAGTTACCATTGCCGTATGTATGAAAGGAGCCTAGGAGCCTAGTCGCTCAACCTCATTAAGAGGTAATTTGGCTAACTTGGAGGTAAAAGGATAATTTGGATAATTTAGAGGCGTAATCTGGAGGTAAAATGATGATTTGGAGTAGAAGGTGTGCGGGGAGAGGGAAAATGCCCACAAATAGCCCACTTTTCTCAGAAACCAGATAATCAGTTCAAATTCTGTATTTCTTTAGGCTCCAGCTCCGATCACAAGCGGCCAATATTACAAATTTGCTCTAATGATGATAATTAAAATCAAATTCGCTCATAATATGAAGATGGTTCTCAATAGTCATTTTTGGAGATTTTAAGCAACTGTACCATTGTAAGCAATTTTTTGTCCACAAAAATAATATTTGGGCCTCCCAAACCGCAATTCTGTGGGAAAACATTTTTTATTATTGAAATGGTATTTTTCTGCCTCGTCACCGTTCTTTTGTGAATTTATTTATTAATTTTTGGTGTTGAGCCATTTTGAGTAATTGCTAGCTATTTTGACACACACGTGTCAGTCGGTCAACCAGTTCGTCGTTTCTATTCATTCAAATACAAATTGTAGTTAATTTCACCTTAAAAGACAACCGATTATTCCTCATGATTAGGACCTAGACTCTCGGTCAAAACATCGAGAAGATTGGAATAAGCCGTTCCAATAAAACGCAAGTCTAGCGTGTATGTAAAAGCGTATCAAAATGTTGAATCAAGAGATTCATGTGCTCTATGAAAATGAATAGTTTTCAAATTACGGCTCAACATTAACTTGAACGACCCGATTTCAAATAAATTTCATGTATTTTTCATTGTGTGATTACTATACCTAAGACATGATTGTATAAGATATGAATGTAGTCTACATTCTCGCAATGATGAAAACTAATCATGGAGCTTACCCCTTTAAATTTCCACATTTAGCCATAGCTTGATAAATGGCCTGGTTCACAAGATTGACTTCTTCTAATGGTGTTGGTAGTTCTTGATTCCTGAAAAAAAATTCCTCTGGAGGATCCAAAGATAATATATTAGTTAGAATCTGCTCTTATGAATAAATAACTAGATTATTGAAATCACTACCTACTCAAAACTATGAATCCTGATTGCAATAATGAAGAATGGGAGGAATGCCCAGCATGAATGCCCAGTTGTTGCAGTTGTGAAGTAGTGTTGAAACCAATGGACTCAAATAGAAAGATAGAGGCTTAGCTATCGAGTAAATATTCAAATCTAATGATTTTGAGAATTGAGGGATTTTTAAGTAAAGGACTTTTTTTTAACTTGAAGCTTTTCAAGGAAATTAAACTATTTTCAAGCTAGTAACCCTTTTTCAACCAAAACACCGTTCTAGACTTCCCATTTGAAAATTCTCAGCTGGATGAAACAAAAGTTCCGTTTGGCAGAAGAAAAGTTTCAGTCGATTGGCGATTGCTCTTTTGTGTATAATTTCGGTTTTCGGTGTATTCCAGACGTTAATGCTCTGAAAAAGAATTTTGTACCTATTCCGATTCCCATAACCTGCACCTTCTTTTTATCAACAATGCTGAAGAACAGGGAGGAGTCACAGTGAAGTAAATCCACAAATCTACATATTTCTGCTTCCGCACAACCAACGGTATAAATGCAGGTACCTACTTATGACACGAACAAATTCATGTCCTCCAAAATAAAAATGGGCACTATCAATTTGCTTTTAAGACAATATGGAACAAATTAGGGTCGATGTGTCTGTGCCCAATTCCTTGTAAACACCATAATTATTGTATTATCAAAACAACAATCGAAGCGAGCAATTGAACCTATGAGAGTTGTTCCACAGATGGTTCCATGTGAATTTCATCAAAATCATGTAGGTAGAAATATTTAATTCCTGACACTTCCTCAACTCCGGTTTTGTTCTATCGACTTCGCTGATATTTTCAGGGACTGCAGACAGGGTCGCAGATGGTCTCATAAGAATTTCTTCAATCAGAATGATATTAGCGACCGCGCATGCGCGAACAATGAAACCAATGTAACGCTCATACCTACCACCTGTTCTATCCGACCATGCAGTTAAGATGCAAACGTCGAGGACCCCACAATTTGGGTCCCGTACCAATTTTATTAAATTCGAAATGATTTGTTGCATCTGCGCATGCGCGAACAACGATAACGATCGTAAACCTATATTCCGGTTCTATCCAACCGATGAACTTCGGCGAAATTTTCCGAGATCAGGCTCTGATGGTCCCCAACGAATTACACAGTGATTGGTGGGCCAATCCTCGGCTTTTTGATAATTCAATACTAGATGTTTTGGCAGAGCCCTCTCAAATGTACCTATATGCGATTTGAGTAAGTACCTATGTGACTAAATATGTATCTGTGTTCGATATCTCATTTCAACTCGTGGATACCTCGTCAGACTCTACCCATGTTTGATAGGTGATTGGGGCGTAGTTTTTCCATGGGTAGGGTACTACATCTATTAGGTATAAAGTGAGGATACGTCAACGAATTATGAGAATCGAAGTATTGATTTGTGCAAGCTATGCCCACAGGAAAAGTCGATGTCACTAAATCTTCTAAAGGTTAGTAAATCCGTCAACCTCCTGTTGAATGAAGTTGATGGTTTTCTCCTCCAAACTGTGTCAGTGGTTGAATATATGATTTCGGTACAACTGAATTAGGAACGGATTGGGATCAGAAGAAAAATTAAAATGAAAATAGTTTGAAGCCCCCGCCCTCAAGCAAAAGCTTCTTAGAGACTTATCAAGTTTTTCGTCTGCTTGAAAACAAGCTTCATTTGCTTGAGGGGAAAAGTTGCATGGTAGAAAAAACATTCACCGGCCTGAAAACCGTTTCATTTGCATTTACAGGAAGGTTTACTGGTAACAGGGAAATTGGTACCTCAACCCCCACCTGTGAAATGTGAAATAGGATGGGTTGTTCAAATTGGTTGGACATCAAGCACAATAGTTGTGCAGGTAGGTACTACTTGCAGAAATATATGCCTATGAACTTTTGTTGGTACTTACGCAAAATGTTTGCTGAGAGGAACATTTCTCGTGGTTGTTCTATTTTAAACCTGTCGGGCAGTAAATGTTTTGGAGATTCAAATATAAGCCTAAAAAAAAAAAATCAAATCAAATAATAATATCAAAACAAGCTGAACAGAAAATATGGACAAAATACAACTATGCCTCAAGGAGGCGTAAGATTTAGCAGATAGGTTTCTGAAGTGTTCAGCCCGCGGAATCTGGCAGTTTTATACAATTACATTAAATACTACGACAGGTACCGCTCTGTCGTCAAGAAAGCACATATGTTTAGTAGACAGATAACTTTATTTGTATAATTACACTCTAGTTGTGAATATATGCAATTCATGTAATAAATGACATGGAACATTTTTGTGAAATACCTACTTGTCCAACGAAAAGCCTACCTTAAATAATTATTTCGATTAGCAACAATGAGATGTAAATAATAAAACTCATGTTTCTAGGTAATAAAAGAAGTGGGCGAATAATTATAAATGGAATACGGTATTTTCAGCTGGTCACATTGCTAGGACGTTTGCTCTTTAGAGGTCATTGTGCTCGTTCTGGAGGTGGAAGAGTAGTCATCAGTCAGTTCAGCATTTACAGGACGGCACGGCGTCGGCAGTTTGGAGGTTTATTTATTTTCTATCCAGGTTGGCATGTTTGTACTTTTGATGCCTGTAAGCAAGTACAGCTAGAAACTGTGAGGTAGCAACTAGAGGGGGAAAACCTAGCCCACTGTAGCAACTAGAGGGAGAAACGTCTGCCAAGTTGGGTGAGCAGCGAAGCTTCCTCACTTATTGTAACAGGGACGTATATAATAAGTTGATTTAAAAAAATGAGTCGAAATGATTGAATATCAATAAGTAGTAATAATAATAATAGTACATGAGTGAGAAATGGCTGGCCAGCCTGCCTGTTTTCTTAGTATATGAGTGAGAAATTGGAGATATAGGTACACATTGTAGATTAACTAAATAGCCGACCATCAAAATTGTAGTAGGTCTACCTACTATGTAAATTTTCGTCGGGATCACTGAGCACAAGTAACTACATAGGTAAATAATGAATCAGTAGAGATATGAACACACTCTGATAATTATAAAAACACGGGTCAGAAACTACAAGCAGGTGGGAATACTTCTCTCAATTACTGCATTGTCTGTAGCTGTAATGGGGTAGCTATTGTCTTGCTTTTCACCAAGTGCAATTCAACAGAAAGTCAATTATTCGCTCCAAAATCTGGCACAGCTTTATTTATTATTGGTCCGTTGGTAAAATAAGTATCGCTTTTCGATCATCTCTATTCTAGTGCAACCATTGGTCCAACGGCAATGAAATTCATCGAGGGCCGTCTAAGGGCCTACATACACAATCCCTGAAAATGTCACTACAATTTGTCTAGTTTGTTCTAAAGTTTTTCATGTGACAACAAATTTCAAGCTCGCGCATGCGCAGTCATTATTACTGATCCAACCGTGACGAAATTCATAGGCAATCGTCTTGCAGCCAGCCTTCAATTACCCTCCAAGTTTGAGCGAAATCTGTCCAGTAGGACTGAGAAATCGTTGGTTCGTAAAATTCACGTTTGCGCATGCGCACATGCTACCATTTGCCAGACTACGATTACGTTCATAGGGGGCCATCCAGGGACAAACCTGGACAATCACTGAAAATTTCACTAAAATTGGTCAAGTAGTTCTGGAGTTCTGCCTGTGACAACAAATTTCAGGATTGTGCATGCGCAACGGCTATTACTGATCCAATCACGAAGAAGTTCGTAGGCAATCGTGTTGAAGCTACCTCCATCTACCCTCCGACTTTGAGCAAAATCGGTCCACTAGGAATTGAGATTCATGATATTCACGTTTGCGCACGCGCGCGATGGTTATTACTAATCCAACCGCGACGAAATTCCAACAGAACCGTCTTGCAGCCAGCCCCCAACTACCCTCCGAATTTGAGCGAAATCGGTCCATTAGGAAATCGATGTTTCATTAAATTCACGTTTGCGCATGCGCACACGCTACCATTGGTCCGATGGCGATGGAATTCATATGGGACCGTCTAGGGGCTCGCACAATCCCTGAAAATGTCATCAAAACCTGACCATAATTTCGTATAGTTTTGCTTGGGCCAAGGACCACAGACAGACAGACCAACCGATAGACACACTGAACTAAAGTTGTTCAGAAAGCTTAGAAATGCAAAAATCAAGACGAAATTTTGATTTTTGAGGACAATTTTTTTTTTTTCAAACTTCCAACCCTATCCTCTATTTCCTCCAACATGAAACGAGGAAATTTATATTGCATGTACCAACTTGGACCACGAACTACGTGTTGCAAATAGACAGTTTTACGTTTATCATCAGAGCAAAACTGTTGCGTCTGCTGTAGCGAGAACCTCGTCATTCCGAACCATATCAACCCACAGGGCACAAAAAAATCTGCGGAGCGCTCACACAAAAAAAAAAAAAGCTGTCAACGCAGTTGCTTGAGTGTCCAAGTTATTCACAGATCACCACTTCACCAGCCTATAACGAACGCCGAAAGAAATAATTATGCTTATCACACAGCAAACTTGTCAAAATTCTATCTGGCTTGTGCTCTGCGACTCCGGATTCTCTTATAATTAACCACAGTCCTACGTAGGTAGGTACCTACCTAGAAGATGACAATCTGTCGATACCATTGCCACTGAGTAATGCCTAAGACCCAGTATCCATCGAGGAACCGAATCTGTGCCAACTACCATATATTTGGCCTTACATTCATTTTTATCCGATTCCACCACAACAACTCCACTTAATTTATCAAGTCTCTGGGTATGTTTTGCAAGTTCCAGCAGCTGTTGGCATTGATCTCAGGATCATATCTTAAATTATTAATGGGAACGCCATAAGGTTTGAAAATGAACCTGAATGACTCTGTGGCATGTCAAGCTAACTACTCTGTGTGCAATATATATAAACTTAAAATCCATAAACACATAAGTACCTGACGAGAAACAGAGGAGGGCAGTCAATATTCAACACAGATAACATAATCAAGTCCAGGACCCTCACGTATCCTTCAAGAACTCCATTTTCCCAGCGGCAAAATTTCGGTTCCAAATCGGGAAACTCAAATTTTAGCCGTGGGAAGATTCCCAAACGGTCCGCTGTAACAAAAAAACAAAACAATTCTCAGTCATGCAGCATAACCTAATGAGTGAATATTAGAAGAAACTTATCAAAGTACTCGACTACACCTTGACCTACCTACTAATTTGGAAGCACAAACCCCAAATTTCCGCCACCATATTTTTCTTGTTCAAATATCTAGGTTTCTAATCGATTAAACAACCTCCTCCATCTATTTTCCCTGGTCTTCGTCGTGCACTCCCAATCAAATTATTTTAATTTTATTTTTTTAATATTTTTATATTTATTTTATTTATTTATTTATTTTTGCATTATTCACTTTTATTTAACTAATTTCTACACCAACTAGGTACCTAATGACGAACTCATTATTGAAACCCACTTGATCATAATGATCTTTACTTCCCCAAACTCACAGTCCGTCACCGTTTATGGGGTTTTATACATTATTTTATTTATATATTTTTTATCCGATTCTGACCCATTATTTTGTATCCCAGAATTGCTCATCTTCTCTATAGTGAATAGAAAAAAACGTTTTTGCAACATTTAGAATTTTTTCAAGTTACCAAAGTCTTTAATTGTTTGGAGTGACATAACCTAAATGCCAAAACCTTCTAAATTTTAGTATCTAGGGATGGAATCAAAACGGTTATGTACGGAAAAACGTTACGAAAGAGTCTGCAGAATGGGTGGTCCGTACAGTTTCCTCACATCCTTAGAATGGTTTACATACCTAGATGGTTCATAAAATAATAAATTGTACTACAACAAGATCTATGAAATGTACAGGGATAGGTAAAGCACTTTTCAGCGAGGTACCTTTCAAATCCCAGGTACCTTATTACTTTTTCGACCTAAGCACTGGGGTGCTGGGCTTCCTCTCCTTCAGTTTACTATTATTATAGTAAACATGTTTAACCCACTATAACAGCTTTTTTAACATGGAACATGTTTTTACGGGAATAAACCAGGCTGGAAAACGTCCGCGTCCAGTCCAGGTGAACTCGGCTCCCCTCCCTGTCACCCGCACAGTTCTCCCTCTACCCCACTCCTGCCACCCCACTCCGAGGAGAGCATGGCCAGACCCCACTCCGCCGAAAACTGCCGAGGGGGTTCTACCTACCCGAAAAACGCCAAAAGCACCTGAGGACGTGTATTACATGATATTGCGTTAGGTCGCTGGTCCCCCCCTGGTGGCTTGGAAATCCCACGAAGTTTTTTTGCTTCCTCACTACCGAAGGCAGGGAAGCCTTGGATTCGTGATTGAGTAAAAAAAAGTTCATGTCCTCCAAAATGAAAATTTCCAATACCATTTTCCGTTTCAGACATCGAGGAACATATTTGGTTCCGTGTCTGTCTGTCTGTGGTAATTCCTTGCAACACCCATAACTACCCGAAATAATGGTCGAAGTGGGCTGAAATTTCGAGGGTAGGTGTGGGTTGAGTCACAGATGGTCCCATACCAAAATCATTGAAAAAGTACCGTAACTTTCGTCTGCGCATGCGCAAACGTGAAATAATTGGAATACCCATAACTACCCTAAATATCTTTGAAGTCAATTCAAACTTGGAGGGTCGGTCAGGAATAATACTTTGGTAGTTCCGAATCAATTTCATTGGAATGGTAATGTAACTTTGATCTACGCATGCGCGAACATGAAATGTTGACCATTTCCTTGTAACGTTTCTAACTTCGCGATAAATAGTCGTAGAGAGCTGAAATTCTGAGGGTATACGCGGGTTGGATCGCAAATGGTCCCGTTTCAAAATGATGAAAATCATTTAGTCTGCGCATGCGCAAACGTGAAATATTTGGAGTGCCCATAACTACCTTAATTATCGTTGAAATGAGTTCACATTTGGAGGGTCGATCAGTATAATACTTTGATGGTTCCGTATGAACTTCATTGGAATCTTACTGTAATTTCCCTCTCCGTATGCGCTAACATGAAATGTTGACAGTTTCCTTATAACGCTTCTAACTACGCGAAAAATAGTCGTAGAGAGATGAAATTTTGAGGGTACACGCGGGTTGGATCGCAGATGGTCCTGTATCATAACGAACCTACCCAACTAGCCTATACGTTCATGTGATTCAAGTGAGGAAGCCATGCCCATGTGTGTGGGAGCTATGCCTACTCGAATTGGCAGACGTTTTTCTACATATCTCCATATCCCATCACACCATCATGTTCCACCATCATGTGTGTGTTATCATGTTCCTATTCGAAAAACATGTTCCATGTTTCCTTGCTTTGATCCTTGATCTAAACTGTTATAATCCGGGGGTCTGGGCGTGTCCCCCAGATTTCATTCGACAATAAACGTACCGTCATGAACACAAACCACTGGCGGCTAGACGCCCCCTACGGCAACGCATTTTTTCTTCGGAAATAGTTAAAATATATAAAACTTTGATAATATTGGAGAGCTACAATTCTAAACCCTAGTATCTAGAATTAACAACTAAACACCTTGGGACAGGCGATAGTAAGGATAATAGCATCGAAATCGTTGTTCTTCATTGACTGTAGGTTCATCCATGCCCTTCCATACCATTTCTCTGACTTCCCTAACTCTGCTTATGGCCCATGGCAAGAAGTATTTGAATCTTCTCGCTTCGTGACCTGTATAAATGTTCCACTTGTAAAGCCAGATTACCATCCAGCAGGAATCGAGAAAGTATGCATGGCTATGCGTGCGTTTAATGGCCAGTGCAGCTTTGTAAATTGGATCATAGTAAATATGCTGAAACACAGAAAGAATTTAGGTAAACATGGTGTGACGATTTCAAAAATAAATAAATGAATAAAATGGAAGCTCATTTGATGTTCCATTACATGTAAATTGTTTAAGAAAACTCAAGAGATTTGAGCCCTTTTTCCATTTGATTTATTCAATTCTACTTGGTACCTAATCATTACGCAGTCAAGTTTTCTAATAGGTAACATTTTTTATATTCACAACGATAAAGTGCTTGTCTCGCTAGAAAACCAACACTTGAGCATCTTTAGGGATCAAAGAAGGTTCAAAAGGTTCTTTCACTTCATCTAGAATGAATATAACTATTTTTTCTTCTCCTACACTAATGAGGCACTCAGTTTTCAAAATATAATTAATAAATACATTCAGTACTTAGCAGATGTAGGCAAACCGGTATTTTCAATAATGTATTGAACGCACTGCCAATCAACAGCAACGGTCTGTTGGAGAGAAACTACAGACAGAAACTTGAGCTTCAATGGATGAGATCTCACACATTCAAGGAAGGGAGCACGGACGGAAAGAATGGCACGAACGACGTGATTTACACTGCTAAAATTTACTGTTTTTAAGAGAAAATATGCGAATTATAAATAATGTTTAGAGCTCAGACATTATAAGGTCTTGGCAAAGAAGATATTGATTTCATCATAAGTACCCGATTGAATGTTGAGATTTTGACGCACGATAAGCATTCGCTATAGGGCTTAAACTAAGGGAATATGGTTAATAATCTCGGATGAAATATTTTTAAAAACTTTTAAAATCGAATTTATGAAAACTCACAAGGTGTGGGTTTTTTCGATTGTGACCACTGTTTTCGAAGAAGTACCCTCCATCGTCATGATAACTATGAGAAATGTTTTTCGTTATTTAATTTCTTCTTGAGATTTTATTTAAATTTTTTCCAATGTCTGTTTCTCCTTCTTTCTACCAATCAGATTTTCTTAATTCAGATATTTCTTTCCATGCTATACCTATATTATGTTTGTAATAAATTCATGTTATTTATTTTCTTTTTTATTGATTTTTCACCTGGCTTTTCCCCATTAATTTGTACCTACAATAAACAAGTTGCCAATACTTTTGGAACTAACCGTAGGTACTTTTGTTGTTGTATATCTACTTGAAATGTCGTGAATTTGAAGGCATTTGGACGATTAGATGGCTATTTTGATCAACGAGATTTTTCTAATAATCTCTCTCTATCGGGGAATGTAGCGCTCTCATTAACCTAAACTTTTGGTTTGTTGTGCCCATTCATTATTATATTGTACACAGAGATACCTATTGTTTATTTTAACCTCCTAACTCGATTAAAATAAATCTTGATACCTAGTTCTACAGTTGAGAAACTGTTTAGTCTCAAATTTAAAAACTAGTTCCATTTACTCATTATGTATTCCTTATTAGGGATACCACTTGACGGTCGCATCACAGGTTTGTTTGTCACGACTTTTTCAAGCATTTTTGAAAGGGATCTATTCGGAAGCTCCAAATCTTATTGCCGCCACTGATGAAAGAACTCAGTTAATGACTGCTTGCTGATTACCTTGGGGTTAGTACTTACGGGTGCTTTGAAGACCATTGCCAAAACTGTGCCAACGTATTTCGCTCCACAAAAAGGTTGCCCAGCGACGAGAAGGTGTACTTTTGTCCACCAGGCCCATTGTAGTTGTCGATACAGTGGGTCACTCAAGAACTTGTAGACCGCATATTTATTTACCGTGTAAATAAGAGCTTCGTCATATCTAATAAACAAACATGAAATTGTCAGAATAACAGAAAGTTTTTTGATCGGCCCAACTACACTGTGGTCGAGGAAGTGATTTTAGTGCATGTCTGTGTGTGTGTGTGTGTGTGTGTGTGTGTGTGTGTGTGTGTGTGTGTGTGTGTGTGTGTGTGTGTGTGTGTGTGTGTGTGTGTGTGTGTGTGTGTGTGTGTGTGAGTGCGCGCGCGCGCGCGTGTGTGTGTGGGTGTGTGTGTGTGTGTACGCTGTTGACCGTAAATTATAATAATTTCTCAAAATCCGAAGATTTTGTGGAGGTTATTGAGGTGCGACCGCACCTCGACCGCACCTCAATAACCCCCACAAAATCTTCGGATGTTGAGAAATTATATATATATATTAATTGCTATGCAATTTTAACGCCGGGGGTCATGTGAAAAAAATGTCCTGTCACAATATCCTGTCACAAAAACGCGTCACGCAAAGAGGAATGTGATGAAGATGAGCACAAAGAGGAATGTGATAAAGATGAGCACAAAGAGGAATGTGATAAAGATGAGCACAAAGAGGAACGTGATAAAGATGAGCACAAAGAGGAATGTGATAAAGATGAGCACAAAGAGGAACGTGATAAAGATGAGCACAAAGAGGAATGTGATAAAGGGGGGGTAAATTGCATAGCAAATTCTCCTTTGTTATACGGAGTATAAGAACACATCTTTCGGGGGTGAGGAACGGCGAAGCCGTTCCGAGGGGGCGGAGCCCCCTTTGGGGGTCCAGGGGGCTTGCCCCCTGGCGAGGCCCGAAGGGCCGAGTTATATATAAATATATATATATGTTACGGTGAAAGCTCGAAATCGGTCAAAGCTGAGAAACTCCGGTGATTGTTGATAATCACCGAGGTAGATAACTTGACCCCTGGCGAAAGTCCGAATTTCGGGCTTTTGCCGGTCATTGTTGACATTCCCCGGCAGCGAGCGGTGTAAGTTCGATTTTAGACCTATCTAATGACTCGCAGCCAGTAGTCTTCTATGCTTATCGGTGTGATGATGTCTGATGTGCCCGGTGTTTCGAAGGATGTTCATAGGGAGCAGTTTGAGGTGAAATTAGCGGAACTTACGACCGAAAAAATGTCAACTCCTTTTTCCTGTCAAAATCAAAGTACGACAGAATGGTGGGCGAATGAAATGCAGTACTAATAAATGTAAATGCAAATCCAATGGCGTTCTTTGCAGCAGCAAATGCCATGGGAGTGACAGTTGCTTGAACAAATGAACAATATTGTTATTGACCATGACGAGCCCGAATGGGCGACATTTTGACAATTTTGAGAGCAATTGTTAACCCCTATTAGGTAATATACCACTTGTAACTTATGTTATTACATTGTATTCCCACTCAAAGATGTAGATTTTCGTTGGCTCCATATTCAACTTCGCACATTCACCAACTAGCCTTGGTCATTGTTAGCATTCACCGGTGAAAGCCCGACAAACATTGTTGCTTCGGGCTTTCACCAAAAGCAGCGGTGATTGTTGACAATTACCGGCGAATGTCGGACATTCACCGGGCACCGAGCTTTCACCGTAACATATACATATATATAAAATTTGTATACCTTCATACCGAATACAAATACCAGAACCTAATAAGCCCAGCCGAAATCTCACTAAAGCAATAAATCATTCGATCTTCCAGTTTTACCAATTTTACCAATTACCAATAAGCAATCAATTGAGAAGAGAATGAATATCCGACTTTTTTCGTGCCTACCAAAATCACATTCTGGACCACTGTGCAACTGCCAGATTCATGGTAATCCACAAAAAAATAGCCAGATCATACCAAAAATATTATGACCTGAAATATTTTTGCTTGGCACACAACACTAAAAGATATTTTTCACGGGTGAGATTTGCTGAGAAGGCCAATCTTCCACAACACTGCCAGTGCGATTAGATCTGACCGAATCAGATCCATCTGACTACCTTTTTTTAGTCATAATTATCTTTCATTGGTTACTTCAAGCTCTGAGATGGGGCCCACAGGTATTCCCTTTTATTCTCTCGTAACTGTAAGGCAGCAGATGGCAGGCGGAAGCTGCGTCAGACTTGCGTACACTGATCGTGAATCAGTGCGAAAGGTTGTAAAACCAGCAAGTCAGCCAAGTTGCCGCACCCATTGTATTTGCCGTACCCATTGTATTTGCCGTACCCCGTTGTATTTGTGAGACATTCGATCCAGTGATCAATAAACTACTATTATGAGGAAGAAAAGCGATCATATTTGAGACAGCCAAAATGCCAAGCACGCTTATCAATCTTGCACACCTTCGAATAGGTATGAATAATATTATGGATATATATTCCCATGCTTTCCATGTTGTTGAACTGTCCGAGCCATACGTACACCACTGTCGCCTTTGGCGGATTTCAAAACCCCATTAATATGATGCAAGCTTTGAAAGTCAAAGATGGGAATTTAAAGTAATCCAAAGAAACTACGGGAATCAGAGGAAGCAGGTTGTGCTCCTCAGGTATAAGAAGGGGATAATCCCGTTCCATCGAAAAGGCCCCAACCATGTCTGACTTGGCAGAGGTTCAATGTTTTGACAGGCGTTGAACCTTGAAGTCTGGTCGTCCAAGTAGGTACCTTCTTGTGTTCCATGATATGAAGGACCTGTTTTAGTGGTCCCATTCACAATAAAGGGAACAAAATCCTCCCCCCCCCCCCCCCCCCACACGTCACTAATTTCCTCATAATTTATTAGTTTAAAAAAGGTAGGTAGGTGCTTTTCTATGTATTTGGTTTTTTTTGTTTGTATTATTGGTAGATTATGTATTATTTGTTAAAAGAAAGCCTGTAATCACAAAATTGCAGGGCTGTGTTAATGAACTTCCGGAAAAAACCGTTAAGTTCTGAACTACGAACTGAAGGTCTGACTTACCGGAATCTGTAGGCATAATGCCCCCTTATTAGCACTGCTTGTTCCATTGTTGTTACTGGGTCAATCTTACTCCAAGAACGCATATCAAATTTCCAGAGACTTGAAAGAAAAAACTGGATTAGTCATAGTCCACTTTTCATTTATTGCTCTTGATGTTATACCTCTGCACTAAGTACCTATGAAGTTCTCTAAAGAATTACGAAGTGGTGAACAATGAATCAACTGGCCTGAATGAGCGGTGGAGACAGACCGGGATCCATCGGGCCCCCACCACTCATCCTAGCTACACAACGTCATCTCTAATGCCGAGTTGTATAAACTCTAGTTCTAGTTGAATCTTGGAACAACTATACCGGGATAATTCGTAGGAAAATCTTCGTTTTTAGCACATTTTATTAACTTTTTTCAACAAAAATTTGCAAGATGTTGGTAAAATATCCAATTTTTCTTATTGTTAGTCACTCACACATATGAATTAAATGAATGTTGATCGAGCAGTTTTGGGGGTATGTCGAAAAATGGAATAAAAACTGAGTTATTACTTTCCTTATCCAACTCGAAGGGTAGGCCTACCTAATAAGGAAGTATTGCAATCAGCCTTCAAAAAAAAAAATCTAAAAGTCACTCATCATGGCTATTTAACCAGTATGATACCATATAGGTACTATATGGTACCATATAGGTACCATATAGGTACTGCTTCACAGACATATGTGTGCGTGTACAAATAACCCGTAAAATCAGTAGTAAACTCGTAGTAAAATCAGCTTTACGCTTACGTCACGTTTCAAGACGCGTAGAATCCAAATTTTCAATGTCCGGCCGCCGTCATCGTTGCCTCGCTCATTTTTCAGGCGAAAAAGTCTCTCTTTTGCTGACAGGCTTTAAGTGGGCCCTTGCTTTGCCTCTTAGCTCGGCAGCCCATCCGATCCCCCAACACCCTGACCCTGGGATCATGTGGATGAATAATAGGAGCAAAAACAGGTTTCTCCCCCACCAATAACCATGCTGTAAAAATTTACCCGCCAACAAAACCTCATCAGCCGCAAAAATGTACATATCATAATATCTTTTGATATCCATTTTGCCCGCCGAAGTAGCATGCTCGGTGCTTCGCACCCAACTCTTGTCTGTTCATTCCCCCTCTGTTGGATGTGTATATAGAAACATATTCTTTCCCTTTCAACGCTGTTTGCCCGCCAAATTTCAGGTTTCCAAATTTCAGAGTTTTTGTGCCCGCCAAAATCAGAAATTTCAAGATCTGGGGGGAAGGAACAGATTTCTGTACACAAATCCAACAGAGAAGGAAGGAACAGGTTTCTATACTGCTCATCCAAGAGCGAGATGCGAAGCACCGAGCATGCTACTTTGGCGGGCAAAATGGATATCAATCCTTTTTGCGGCTGAGGAAGTTTTTGTAGTGGGTAAATTTTTACAGCAGGGTGTTTTTGGGAGGATATCACATCTTTTTGCACTGATGAAGTAAACATTTTTTCTCAGTAGGTAGGTGCCTAAAAATATTCCCAGTAGGTACCTACTTACTCAGTACCTGCAGCCAGTAGTCATACTCAGTGCCTACTTAGTACCTATACATTTTTTCCCAGTACCTACCTTAAAAAAAAGTCTCAGTACCTACTTACCTAAACATTTTCAAATTTGGGGGGGGGGGGGGGGGACAAAATGCTCAAAAAGCACCTTCTAGAGCATACGAATGTGTATGCTCGATCCGTAATGTCTGCGAGGCTGTATTCCGGTCAAACAACAACAAGAAGAACCAGAATTAGAAAAACTTGAAAAACATTTTTTTTCAAAATTCCATAACTCCGGCAGGTGATGGTCCCGAGGGCTGAGATTTGTTATACATCACCATGGCTCCCTAGGGGTCATAGGTACGAAAAATCAGCACCGGAGATCTCCAGGAGGCCGAGTTACAGAAAGAAAACCCTACTTGTTCTGTGGCGTAAACAGTGGTCGCTGTAGGTATACTTCCGGTTTTCTTGGCGGACGGGACGCTCCCTCGTCCCTAGATGAGAGGAAATCAAATTCTGCGTCCAATGAATTCCTTCAATGCAGCGATCAAAATTGACATAGATTTGGACGAAGACTCGTGAAAAGAAATAAGTAATGATAATAATACAGTTTGGTCAACGTGTTCTTTTTTGGTTATAGGTGATCGGACAATGTCCGTCCATTCTACGCATAAATTCCGGAATGACAAACAATAAATTTATGATTCACGTTCATCTGGAAAACTTGACACAGAAATTCGAAGTGGACTCAGGGAGCCCTTTGTCCATCCTACCAAGGATAGATTATAACAAACTAGGTTTCAACTTGCATAATTCAGTCGTCACGCACCAAATTTAAGTGATAGGTACACTGGTGGCCGTTTCAAACCAGTGGGCGAAACCATGGTCAAAGTTGGGTAGGAAGGGGGTCGTTTCTACCAAGAAACGCCCATTGTCGATGAGACTTTCTCGCCGATTCTGGGAATGATTATAAAACGAATGAACAAAAAAATCAGCTTCCTGACTTAGGTATACTATGCTTGTCACCATCCAACAATTGCGATATCATACAAACAGAGTTCAGGAGTTGAGTACCTTGAAGGAAGAGTTACCGAACGGATCAATCCGGAATAGGTACAGAATCCACGAAGTTCATGGGAGGGCGTAGAGTGATATTACTTGAAGACCTACCTACTGGCCAGAATTCTCAAAGAAGTCCGCTATGTCACCATCCAAGAAAAGTAAAGATGAAGATGTATTGCTTCTGGAAATGTATCGATATCGAGAGTAAGGTCCGTAGGCCGTGTTCCATGTTCTCAAGTAAAGAGTAATCCGACCGAAGTGCCAATCCATAAATGGGAAATTCCTCCAAGCCCCTGGACTCGCATCCATATACCTACCCCATATCAATCCCGTTTCAACAACATTACTAGTATAGTGTGATTAGTATGATTTGGTATACCTAGAAGTTAGTATTAGTATAGTGACTGATGCTCTAACGAAGTGGATGGAAGCCGAAATGCAGGCTCCAGCATCTACATCGGCACTCACAGCACTTGGAGAGATATTCTACTCCCAGCAATTACCAGAACAGATGGTCAGTGGCAATTTCGTAATATTCAAATAAAAAGGCTAACAAATTCTGCTCCCTACATCGAATAAAACAGAGCACCCAACTTCCAGGCTACCAACGGCTCGTGCAATACAAATCATAAAACGAAAACTCAAGTGCTTGCTGGATGAACCTGAATTCCTGTTCAAGACACTCTATCGCTCAAATATCCCACCACCCCATTAGAACGACACTTACGAAAGTCCTGCTGGATCTCATGAAGCCATCACCTAAGAAACCTCCTGAATCTAGAAGGGAAAACGTAATTCAATGAGCGAGAACGAGTTCAATCCAGAAACTATAACGGTTTCGTCAATTGAAATTCGGCACAGTGGTTGAGAAACTGTGGAGACTGCACTATCTGGAGGAGTTGGACCAGGGCTATGTATTGAAGCGCCACGTAGACCAGCTACCAAACCGAAGCAGGCTTACAGAACAATAGTTTTAAACCAAAGGGGAGTTTTATCCGGACCCAGGAGGAAAGCTGGAAACCCAGTCATCAAAGAGCAAACAATGAGCAAATGAGCCTTCAATGAGCAAACAACTAACTGCCCCGGAGACTGCCTGGAGAAATTCCATCACGGATCTCACAAAGAGCCGCAGGCACGCAAATGTTCAGGGATCAGGAAGACTGTTCAGAGGATGAACTTACAAACCAAAGGGGAGAGAGTTGGCGTGTCCTGTTGGATATACGTACCTACGTAAATGAACCGCACTGCTTCTTTAAATATTAATAAAAACCTCTAAATACAAGTACGTAGTGTTTTCATTCGTCCAGAAAATCTTGTATGATTGCACTGCGAGGATGGTTCACTCGTCTCACCATCAAATGGTAAATATAAGAATTGGAAAATTTGCCGATTGTGCACAGGTCTGAATCTATAGGAGGCCAGGATGATTCAATGAGGACTCCTCTCCATTCAGCACAGAAGTCATCTTTGATTCATTCTGAATTCTTACGGTAAATATCAGCATTATTAAAGTTAAAAAGGTACTTACGGCGGCAAGTGTGGTGGTAACTTTTTCACATTTCGGAAGTATAATATTCTTCCTTCTATCTCATTCGTGTTCAATTTGTCTTCTATTGTTCTAATTCCTGTATCAGCGTATGTCTTGAGTTGGGTTAATGATGGAAGTGGTGATTTTATATGCTTCTTATAATATCCTTGACGAACACCATAATATGATGAGCTACCAAATTTGGGATCACCATCACCCCATGGAATCTGTAGGAAACATTCCATCCTCTCTTCTTTCTTCCCTCTCATAACATCCCTCTTGCTTTCGGCCCATGACCTAGCTTTAATCATTGGATAGAAGTGAGGAATAAGTGGTTTGATCCCAGTCCATTCCTATTAAATTCAACAGAAGATTAATAATGAGTGAGTGGGGTGAAGATTAGCTGATTACCTATACAAAAATATTACCTTTATGCAGTTCGTATGAACTAATGAGCGTTTTTCCGAAGTAGGTACCGAACAACTCAAACTACGTAGGTACCTTTCATTAATCTAAAGGGTTATTTCCGCTAGTAGTGGAAGTGCAATTACCACACATTCCGGAGGAATCCATCGTCACTTGCACGTATAGCACTTGGAAGAGTTAGTAGGTATGTAAGGCCTGGAGATGATGTCCTTATACATCGGAAGTGCTCTCCTCTAGTACACAACTTGCTAGTAACGTCGGATTTCTCCGGAAGGTCTGGTAACCCTCTTCATCAACAAACAACAACCGGAGGTGGGTATTAATAACCGGGAATGTCTTGGTACCTCCTGTTTGTACAAGTTATGTAGGTAGTCAATACTGCGGCACTTTCGGTCCACCAAAACTTTGGGGCATTTCAATCTCCGCGCAAAGAGAATTTTTAACTCAAAAATTGCTTATTTAACCTGAATTCAGTTTTTTATAAAAACTACAGCAATAAGAACAGACCGAAATTCTGTGCAATATTTGGATCACAAAACGACTGAAGGGCAATCAATAATTATTTAATTGAGAATAATTGTTCTCTGTCAAAAATATTAGGAAATGTTTTGACTATGAGTGAATTGAAGGGTTGAGCAGGCATGTTACTTGAAAACTTCGCCTATCCGGTCATGCTGTATGATTGGACCTTTTTTTAAACACTCCTAACCTCCTCATCCTTGTTTAAAAACGAATAATGCAAATAATAAATTGTATTCAAATAAGAAAACATTCCTCAAATTATGAAAATAATGATATGTACTCACTTGAATCTCTTTCATCTCAACTCTTTGCTGTTCCATATCAAATGTTATGATTCGGTAGGTTCTGGCGAAGAAAGCGATGTAGAACCTTTCATATACATAGTTAATCAAATCAAATTTGGGATTATATTCATTTTCCTTGTAGAGTTGTATTAGATCTGGAGCTATTCCGCCCAACGTGCTGTATTCAGTCCAATCCTCATCTATATGAGTGGGAATTTTTCTGTTGTATAGCCATGTCACCTTCGGTTGCACATCTTTCCACTGAAATAATCAAAACTAGTATTGGTAGATACATTTGAGAAAACCATATTATACCTAAATATTGTCTTCGAAAAAATGAGATTGGTGTATCATTAACGCGAAAGAGTGATTTTTTCCCTTTCTGTGTGTGTTTTGATTGAGGAAAGAAGGAAAGTGACGTCATCTCTTGTTAACTAGGTGCCTATAATAAAGGCGCGTCCACGTTATAGTGATGGCTTGACATTTACGGCAGGGAAGCCGAAAGGTGCTTAACCAAAAGTGTTTGATACTGTTGTGAGTTTGTTTTATGACACAATGAGTGGCGATTCTCTGATCAGGCAGGGACACCAAGAGAGAGGGAAAAATGCAGATTTCTTCTTTTTTTTTCTTCCTCCCACATTTTTTAATTATTCATTCGTTTTCAACAGGTATTAATGAAAATCTAGGTAAGTACATATTTTCGATGATTTCCTCAGTACACGTATTGGCATAATTTATTTTGCTAATTAATACGAATAGAGTATGTCCATAGAGATCGACAAATTGAGAAATATACGATTATTCGTATAAATGAAGAGTATGGTTTGCAAAATCCCTTGATTACGCATAAGCAAAGCGCCTTTCATTTGCCACAACACTAAATAACTAAAGGTAACTTTCATTATAACCATAGGTGTGCCTTGAGTTGCTGATTAGTTCCTCGAGTACCGGGCTGATTCAATTGTTTTTGGCTCATGTAGAATTATTATCCTCGAAGTAATTATTTCTTACATGGGCAGTAAGTACCATTTTTAAGGATTATGTGCGGGTTGGGGATAGCGAATTCCGATCTCTACCGTGTGGACACAATTGAGATAATGTTTCGTGACTTTCAGAAAAGGTTTTCTGTACCTGCAATTCGGGAAAGTCTGAGGATTGAGTTCTGGATCTCATTCCAGGAGCTAACAGCAGCTGAGCATGCGAAAATTGCTGAACGCGGTTTCTTTTTTGACTGCTGTCCCCCAGAGGGTGTTGAAAAGTGGGGAAATTCATGTTGCCGTCCGGGAATGTGGTGCAGTTAGGCGGGAGGGTGTGGGAAGTTTGCGCTGAGACGCGCTTCGGCAACAATCAATTGTAGGAGCTGAAATAGATCCCAAATTGTTCAGAATTTATTCACCTACAACTTTACTCATAACCTTTTTCGAAAAAAAACTTGATTTTTTCCTGGGAAATGCTGCCAAAGTTGGGAATTGCTTGCAAACCGCTCGAAAAGGCTTCTAAATCCCCAATTTACGTCAATGAATGCCGTAATCGGCCATATCATTCGTAGAGAGCTCAAATTGGTCTCAAATTGCCAAACGTTTAGTCCTCTACAGCTTTTCATTTATCAACAGTTTTTCGAAAAAACTCATTGTTTTCCTGGGAAAAGCGGCCAAAGTTGAAAAGTTCTAGCAAATCGCTCGAAAAAGCTTTTAAAAAATCCGTATTTTCCGCCAATAAATGAAGCTAAGTACTGTGAAAATCAGTAGCACCATGCGCAAAATTGTGTACGATGTACCAATGGATCATGACATACATATGTAGGTACATAATTTGTATGTACCTATGTAAAATATTGTATGATGTACCCTACACTAGCCCCTCAACTTTTCATCATTTGTATGATACCTATTTACCTGTTTTAATAAATTTAAATAAATTATTAAACTCTCCCTAGTCCAACAGACCTAGTTCGAGGAAATTTCGAAACAACGGACTACAGCAGATCAACTTCGTCACAATCCCTTTTCCCAAAACATGGGAAGTTTGCATTTGTCAGGTTTCCCATTTGTACGCCAGATGCATTGTATTTTCATTGCTTCAGGGCTGCTGCCCACGTCTACTTATGGAAAACTCATCCAACTCGGCATTCCAAGCTGTAGGTTTCCAGTATTTTCGGACACGAAGAGAGGGGTAACATACGTAACCCTATTTTCTATTTGTCTATGCAAAACTATAAAAATAAATAAATTTGAAATGTATGATGATAATGTGCATCCAAAATACATCCGTTGCCCTCTTCATTGATAAAACCGTGCAACTGCAAAGTTACTTGCCAAACACTCAATTGCAGCTGCAAAAAATCCGGGTTAGGTTGCATTTTACTTTGCAAATGTGACAGTGAAGTCTGTAAAAAGTTTAACGCTCTTAAATAATCTATGAAGTTTTCGATCCTATATTGAAATGAAATGACTTTCTTCCACTGTTGTCCCAATTAGGTACTATCCATTCATTGACTTTGAGTCCTCAAGTTTCACTATTCTTTCTATAATTTCTTTAAATTGATTAAAACAGGTAGGTATAATAAAAATGATAATGAATTGAGGGTCTAGTGTAGGATACAATGATGCATCCTACACTATTTTACATGGGTCGTTACATAAAAAGTATTTACCTATGTATGTGAGTAATGCATCCATACATCATACACTATTATGCGCTTGGTATGGTAAAAGCATGATGTATAATACTATTTTTCACAGTATTTAGCTTCATTTATTGACGGAAAATATGGGTTTTTAAAAATTTACTAGGTATTTCTTCTTTTTTTATATACCTACTTTTTTAAGCCTTTTCGACCGGCTTTCTAGTATTTTTCAACTTGAACCGCTTTTCCCAGGAAGACAACAAGTTTTTTCAACAACAAATTTCTGTAAGTAAAGCTGTACAGGACTAACATTAGGACAATGTGAAACCGATGTAAGCTTCCTACGATTGATGGTGGCCGAGTTAGGGAATTAATTGACGTAAATGAGTGATTTTATACCCTTTTGAAGTAATTTTTGCATGCTTAACTGCTGTTAGCGCCTGGACTATCTAGCGGAGAAACAAATTTCGGGAATGTTAAGTTCTTTTAGTTCAAGTCACAGAGCCGGCTGCCAGAACACTTAGTTTTTCGGATTTCTGTCTCATAAGTTATCAACATACGGATTTCCAGGGCGAGTGGGAGGGGTTGAGAGTAAACATATGTTTGCAGTCCCTAGAGATTTCTTTTTGCATCCTTCCCAGTTCTGGGTCCGGCTAGTTCTTAGCTAAGGTTTCGTAACATTTTGAGGAGGCCCAGGTTCTTTAGAGGACCATTGCGCCGTGGAAAGAAGCAGACATAATTTTTGTAGGTACCTATGTCACTATTCAGTACAAAAGAGGTGGTTGTAGGGGGCGAGGCAATTTTATTTCAAAATCAATGGTTCTTTTTGTAGATCGGTTTTGCTGCTCAGATTCCTTGGGCAATACATGTCTACACCTTAACATAACCAAAGTATGGTCAAATGAATTTTGATCATCCCATCAGAAAAAAATAGTATTAGTGAGCACAATACTTAGCCTATGTTCATGTTGTTTATTAGCAAATGTGAATGTTTATAGGTACTATTTTATAATAAAACTATTACTAGTCCAAACAAAACTGGATTGATTTACCAGTATTAGAAAATTGATTGCAAGTACATCCTATTTGCAAAACATCTTACCTCAAGAAGGTTCACGTACTGTATTACCCCATTTTCAATTGAGAAACAAAATGGTGTTTCCCTCACCGGCGGTACGTAATCGTCGTTCAAAATTCTTCCTTGATAATATTTTGGAGCAATGTTATCCCTGATGTAATCGGTGTAGTTGTACAATAGAACTGTATAGTTTACCGATGGATCAAAAGCAATATATTTCTGGAAAACCAATTCTTCTGGAATCTGGAAAAATGAGTTTGAATTAGTTTTACAGCAAATTCTATGCTATTTATCAAGTCTACGCTTTGTTACGAGTCTATCAAAGTAGGTAGGTACATGGCGGAGGCCTCGTGATCACTCGTGGAAGGAGGAAACATCGGACGTTAACTTCCTATTGGCTATGTGCAAATATGAAATAATAGGTAGTATGACCGAAATGAGCTGAAATTTTGAGGATAAGTGCAGGTTGTTACCTAGATGGTCCCAAACGACTTTCATAAAAATCGGATAGTAATAATAATAATAATTATTATTATTATTATTATACAAAAACAGATCTGCAAGAAGCCAGAAATCGATTTTTCAGGTCATTTCCGATTGAATGTCTCGTAGCAATTTTCTTTGAAACCCTTATTATTCTTCTTTTTTGGCATTTCAAGTTTTTCGTAGGTACATCACGTCATAGAACTCGCCATAACACCCATTTGTACAACAAACCATCCCCACCCACCATCACCCATAAAACAATGGGTGACTATCGTTGGAAGGAAAGCTCGTTAAATTTCCTTTACGAACTCGTTTTCTCCCATTTTCGGCAATCCCGGCAAGGAATGTGACCATCAAAATCCGCGGTATACGAAGTCCCTTGAAATGCCCATAACTACCCAAAACAAATAGTCAAAATGAGCGTTAAATTTTGAGGGTGTAAGCGGGATGGTGTACTCCCATATCAATTTTATGCGTTTTCATTGTAACTTTCGGCTGCTCATCTGCAAAGATAAAATCGTTAAAACGCCCATAGCAAGCGGAAAAGTTTTCATCATGGGCTGGAATTTTGTGGTAAGTGCGTGTTGATGTCTAGAAGGATCCGTATCAATTTTATCAAATATCCATGATAACTGTTGTCTGCGCATGCGTGAATTTTAGAAGTTGTAGGGTTAACAAACAATGTCGGCCTCCGCCTGAATGAAGTGAGGTGCGTATTCTTGTCTTCATTTTGTCTCCAGCTCACCTATAGCAATTGAGGCCAACTCATTGTGTACGATCTCCACCTGCTTGAACAATTTAATTTTTGTACTTTTTCACCCGCAAAAATTCTAATTAGAACTCTTTGTGTGAATTATTATTATTGTTATTATTTTTTAATTATTGAAATATTAGTTCTCTGAAAGCCGGAGTTATTAAAAATAGTCTATTTCCACTAATACACGAAACAACGCGAAAAATACACTGTTATACCGATTTCGGTGATCAAACCATCGGCTGTAACAAACAACAGCTGAAGGCACATTCGAGAGGCGACCTTATAAATAGCCAAAAAGTGAAATGTAGTCGATTGGGATTGGTTGTGAAGAAGAATGGTGAAGGGAACAAAGGATGGGGGGGGGGGTCGACTCTGATTGGCCCTGGAAGAGAATGCCAAAAAGTGAAAGGAACTAAGGAGGAAAAAAAGGGGGGGGGGCAAACTGTTACAGAAATGAACGCAATAATGGAGAAAAACTGAAAGGAAGGTTACATCATTCAAAGGTTTACCCAACCTGTCACTCTTCATAATTTCGAATTTTTCAAGTACATCCAACATGGACAGAAATGAAGCTATTCAACAAACTGTCTGTCTGCAAGATCAAAATTGAAGCTATGACTGGATTCATTCAAGTGACGTGCAAAGGCCGAATCACCTTTATTATCCTTGAAATATTTTTCATGTTCCTTTATTCTTTCTTCAGTCTTCCTACCAGTTTGACCACAATAGTTAAGTCCACAAGAACTATTTAATTTATAAATACCGCTTTTATCTTGAACATTAATTTTATCTTCAACTGAACTTAATTAAGATCTGAGATTATTTTTAGTTCTATATCCTACTTTGAACCCTTTAGAAGTTAACATTTTACCAATTTTATCCGGAATTTTTCTGTAATACGGTATATTGATCCGAATCTTTTCCTCAGTCGTAGCTTCCCTGTGAAACTTCTTCCCTGCTCTTTTTTCTAAGGACCCTATTCCATATTGTATCAATGCTACGACCGAGGAAAATAGTCGGATCAGTATACCGTACTACGGAAAAATTTCGGATAAAATTGGTAAAATATTAACTTCTAAAGGATTCAAAGTAGGATATAAAACTAAAAATAATCTCAGATCTTCATTAAGTTCAGTTAAAGATAAAATTAATGTTCAAGATAAAAGTAGTATTTATAAATTAAAGTGTTCTTGTGGACTTAACTATTGTGGTCAAACTGGTAGGAAGACTGAAGAAAGAATAAAGGAACATGAAAAAGATTTCACGGATAATAAGGGTGATTCGGCCTTTGCACGTCACTTGGATGAATCCAGTCATAGCTTCAATTTTGATCTTACAGACAGTTTGTTGAATATCTTCATTTTTGTCCATGTTGGATGTACCTGAAAAATTCGAAATTATTAAGAGTGATAGGTTGGGTAAATCTTTGAATTATGTAATTCCTTTAAATTTTTCTCGATTATTGCGTCCACTTCTGTAACAGCTTGGTTCCTCCCCACCCCCTTCCACCTTACCTTCCTTTCACTCTTTGGCATCCTATCCAGAGCAAATCAGAATCGACCCCCCTTCCTTTGTTCCCTTCACCATTCTTCTTCACAACCAATCTCAATCGACCACATTTCACTTTTTGACTACTTATAAGGTCACGTCTCCAATGTGCCGTCAGTTATTGTTTGTTACTGACGATTGTTTGATCACCGAAACCGTTATAACAGTGTATTTTTCGCGTTTTTTCGTGTATTATTGGCAATAGACTATTTGTAATAACTCCTTTTTTCTTTGAAATGGGTTTCCACGATTTCTTCGCGAGTGATTTAGTTCGTAATAGATCTCTGCCTCGTTTCTCAAATTATACCACTATTCGTGAATTTATACATCAATTTTTGAACCCCCAAAAGTCTGATTTCACCATTTTCTCATTTTTTAAAATCGCTCATTTTTTAACTCATCCGCTCATTTCCCAATTCTAACATTTCGGGGCTCAACGGCCGGATCTGGTGGAATAAATTATACCAACTTTTTTCCGCAATTTGATGTTTTCAATATCGTAGCCAATGTCCACCTGACTTGTAGGACATATAAAAGTAAAAACCTGGGCCAAGAATGCTCTAAAACGGAAAAATGCTGGAAATTATTACACAACGGTTTATTATTTCCCTGTACAGATACCTACCCATTCTGCGTAGATCACTGAATTCCTCTTGGCGTTAGACGCTTATTGAGTATGGTTTATTTCTCTTATTGTGGTGGATACCTACCTATCCACGCAAGCGCAGGTATACAGACACAACAAAAATGCCACTACAATCAAAGTTCAGTAATCACAATTACATTAAAAAAATATGCATTTTCCCACCGCCTCCTGTTCGAAAACAATACAGGGGTGCTGTGCTGCGTATATGTTACCGGCAAAGTGTGAAATAAGGCATTGTATACAATGCCTAGGCAAAGTATGAAATGAGATTTATTTCATACATTACCTGGCCCTTGTATTTCATACATTGCCTAGGCATTGCATACAATGCCTTATTTCACACTTTGCCGATAGCATATATATATATATATATATATATATATATATATATATATATATATATATATATATATATATATATATACACCTATATGTAGTTGGTCTCCGGATCTGCAGCACCTAGAAGTTAATTATAGGATCAAGTTTTAAACATCAATAGTCAAACACATTGAGGGGTAAGAAGCACTGATCTGTTCGAGTGAATCTAAGCTGCAATGAATTTTAGAAGAGGCATGGGATATTTGGTATACGTACATAAGTCTTCTTTTACAGAAGAGTTTAAAGATGAGCCTACATCTCTGACTTGGTTAAAGAAGTATTTATGGAAGATTTTAATGTAACAAGAGCCTGTGGTTTCAGAATTAAGGTTCAAATCATTAAGACAAGCCCAGTCATTAACATTCTCTAAATCAGAATTAATCTTTTTTGTATGGCAGTGTCTAACGTTGTCTATGGGGGAATGGGCATACAAATGGTTGTCGTCTGTTTATTAGAAGACAAACTTAGGGAATCAGGTAGACCATTAATACATAAGGACAATTATAAAGGGCCCGAGACAGCCTTGGGGAACCCCCTAATCAATCGGTTCAAAAACTCAGCACCTACCGCTGAATCCTCGTCAGTTCAACAAGCATAGTGTCACATGTTTACTTACCTTTACGTGGATGATAAAATCGGGTTGGTGATAGTTAGACAAGATACTTCTCAGCAGTGTGTAACCTCTGTCAACGCTATGATTGAACACGTGGCCTAATCCACTCATCACATATCCACGGAACAGTTTCGATTGGTCCTTCACCCTTGATCTCAATATGTTTTCATAGAGTTTGGTATCCATAGAAAAACTCTGAGTAGAGTATCTGTAAACTTTCTTCTTCTTGAAGAACCAGATAGGCGTTTTGTTTTGAGTGAGGTAAGTAGTGAACACGTAGTGAGCTAAAATGACGAAAATATGTTAGAATTATGATGGTAAGTATTTGAAACTGAGGGGTTGATTACAAAAAACATGAATACTTAAGTCATTTGCAAAATGTTCCGGAAACAAAAACGAAGAAAAACTTCTTTCTTCCTTTCTAGTTGAAATTCCGATTTCTTCGTCATGTTTTTTTATTACTGGAATAGGTACCTATCGGATTTCCTCCGAACCCGATCCCGTGAAATCCCCCCTTTAGGTACCTTCAAAGAAAGAGATGGTGCCGAAAGTTTTCGTTTATTTTAGCGAATTTTCAAAGAAAATGAAGCTATTGCAATGGCTTCGAAATTTAAATAATATAAATTTTTGGAAATTTTCTTCATAGAAATCCGTTTCAGACCATTCTAAAACGATTCCTGAAATTTAACACTTTTTTATATGTATATATATATATATTTATTTATATATGTGTCACTCCAGACGATAACTCTCGATAGAATTGAGATAAACAGCTCAAATTTGCACAAAAAATCTATCTTGGCAATCGAAAGGCTAAGTTCGAAGATGGGCGAAATTGGCCTACTCTAAGGAGGGTTTTGGCGCATTTAAAGTGCGCAAAAATTACCCAAAAATCCCCAAAATGTTATTTTCCAACAAGTGACCCCTCATTTTAAAGGTTTTTGCACGCTGAACACGATGGTGGAATCGGATTTTAGATATCTTGATCCGTTCTCAAATTAGAGCATTTAAAGTGCGCAAAAATTACCTAAAAATCCCCAAAATGTTATTTTCTAACAAGTGACCCCTCATTTTAAAGGTTTTTGCACGCTGAACACGATGGTGGAATCGGATTTTAGATATCTTGATCCGTTCTCAAATTAGAGCATTTAAAGTGCGCAAAAATTACCCAAAAATCCCCAAAATGTTATTTTCCAACAAGTGACCCCTCATTTTAAAGGTTTTTGCACGCTGAACACGATGGTGGAATCGGATTTTAGATATCTTGATCCGTTCTCAAATTAGAGCATTTAAAGTGCGCAAAAATTACCCAAAAATCCCCAAAATGTTATTTTCTAACAAGTGACCCCTCATTTTAAAGGTTTTTGCACGCTGAACACGATAGTGAAATCGGATTTTAGATATCTAAATCCGTTCTTAAATTAGAGCATTTAAAGTGCGCAAAAATTACCCAAAACAAGGATAATCTTTAAACTCTTACCCCCACCCCCTTAGAGTGGTCAGATTGAAAAATGTGAGAAGTATTAATTGAAGACGAGAGTTCGAAGCAAAAAAGGGGGAGGCAAACGATTAGTACAACTCCTTGAATTTACCCACAGCGATCAAATAAATAAGCACTTAGTACAATTACGTAATAAACAAACGGTAGAATCAGGATGGACAAAACGTACAAATTAAAATAAATACGAAGAGAATATACATAGAAAACCAAATTTTAGACCGAAGTTTTCCTTTATTCAAAACCATAGCCATTAATTCGAATATTTCTTTGAAAATTCGCTCATTAAGTCATGCTGCATGACTGATTTTTTTATTTTATTTTTTACGGTTTCGTGATCAATCCCTCAGTTCTAGATATAATCTAAAAGTAAATATCGGTTTCAAAATTAACACCAAGCTCAAAGATTAGTTTCCATATTGAACAACCCCACGGTAGGTACCTCCTACTTATTAGACTAAAGCAGCAAACCTTCTACAGTAAGAGTCAACGCTTGAATCGTTGAAACAAATATTGCAGTCTGTAAAATTATAAAGTAAATTAATTTACTTAAAAAGGTCTTTAAGGGGTCTTTAAAAGGTCTGTTGTGATGCTACTTCAATAGCTGTTGGAGCGTCACCCCACAAACAAACTAAACTTCTTTCGCACACAGGCTCTATTTGGGCGTGTTATGGGTGAAAAATGGTTGCAAAATTAGGTATTTTGAGGTTATAGTGAACTTGGGCTTGTGAGGTATCTTTTTCCATGTTTTTTGAAGGTGAAGAGACCAAATATGAAGTTGATTTTGACCACTGAGTGACGGATTGAGGTTCTAACCAAGTTTTAACTCTCAAAATTCAATATTTATGGGTCAAAAACGTGTGAAAAGGCTGTAATCACCAGAAATTTTAGTAAAATAATACTTGTAGTATTAACAGGTGAATCAAGACAACTCATTGACAATGTCACTGATATAAAATAATTTGTCAGAAATAGCAACCTAATATTCGAGTTTAAAACCGTCAAATATAGCTTTGTGGGTCTAGCCCAAATTCAGTCGAGAATAATAAAACCATGAGAAGGACTTTGCAGCGTTTTCTCTAATGCCTTCATGTTTGTTGTTATATCAAGTATATAAGAACCATCTGAAGTAGATGCATCTTGGGGAATATCGAATATGTCAAGGGTAGTCCAACTTAAAAAGTGCGACCATCAGAATTTCAAGAACCTATCTATGATCTAGATATGTGAGATCATTCCGTGATAATCAAATTGACATGACTGCCAAACGGAAAAGAAGAAGAAAAATTCCAAAGATTGTTTTTTGTAACCAATATAGGTAGGTACGCATTTGTTTGGCAGCTGTACGAATTTTCGAAGTTGCCTAGATACCTACTACTTATATTTATGTTACTTACGTTCATAAAGTTGAAGCCCATAAGTCATCGCTAGAGGTAGAATCGTTGGGTACGTGTATATTTGAGAAGATGTGATCACAAGAAACTTAGGTTCATGTGTGGTTTTACCATGAACACTATCAAAATCTTTCAGAAACGTGTTGAATTGATATGAATGATCTCTTGGTTTCATTTTATTCATTGACACTTTAGTAAGATATCTGTTGTTGATGAGTGTTGATAATCGTCCTTTAAAGAAAGGTTTTTCCACTTTTTTGTTCGAGCCGTTTGATAGAGGTGTTGTTACGGAGAAGGGTGATCGCCCCATGTTGTCAACTATTCGTCGTATATGGGCTTGTCGTTTAAGGAGTTGAGATAGACTTCCAAGTGATCTCCTTTGACTTGTCTTTCCCTTCACGTACGACAAGTATGACTTGTTTCGTTCTGGTTGGTAACGTAGAGTGGTCATTGTTTCTTTTCTTCTCAAATGCATATCCCGTGGATGGACACATCGCATTCTAGGCTTCTTGTTCATCGACCACAGCCTCTTTTGATACACTCTTCTCTCGCAATGCCGTAAATATAGACGGTAAATCGAGTTTATCTTGTTTAACATTTTTTCTAGCTTCTGATTGTTCATGATCTTAGTCTCAAATATTAATCTCAGTAATTATTGACAACAGTCGAGAGTTGCTGGAAGAATTGCTTGAATGAGGACGTAATATTATGATAAAAGGTCAGGTCAATCCAATTAGCCAATGAGTGTGTGCCATAGTAAACGAAGGGCACGATCGTTGAAGGAATATTCACACCACATAAAGATAGGTTGCTATTCATCGTTAAGGAACGAAATACCTAGCTGTCGTCACTGCCCTCCTGGCCATGCGAATTTCATTTAAATCACGAAGCTTGTTCTAATCTATATATATAAAAATGTTAAGTTGGTTTGTGTACGCTCCAAAAACTCAAAAACTTCTGCTCAAAAACCTCAAAGTATTCGTCAGCTTGCACCCCAAGTTCAGCTAGTGCTGAACTCGCCGGCAGAGTGACGGGAGTTTCCCCGATTGAGCTGCTAACTGGTCAAAAACCGACCATCCCCGGAATGATGACGGTCGGAGAGGATTTATGTCCTCCTGAACGTACAAATTTGTCGGAACTACGTGCTGACGGTAAGTTAAAAATCGATCAGACTGCTGACTATGAGAAAACCGCACCAAAATTGTTGAAGTGTTACCTGATGACAGGTACCTATGTACTCGAGAACGTGAATACGGGTTCGCGAGTAAAATATTCGCACGAGCGAATAAGAAAAATTTGTTCAGATACATCGTTGTTGCCTCAACTCTTGAATGAGACTGAGTCAGAATCTGACGAAAACTAAGAGTTTATCGTCTTATTCGTTCTGTTTTGTTTTTGTTTGATTTTCTGAGAAAATGAATCGACCAAATTTTTCAAATATTTATTTATATGATATGGTTGAAAAATCATACCTACTCTATATCTTTTATAGTTTTTTAAAACGTGAAATCACACATATTTGGAAATCGGATAAATTTGGGGTAACGCCCAGAATTGTCCCTTTGCTGCGAAAAACCCTGGTTACATATAGGTTGCATGTTCTTGATATTGTGTTGTTGCAGATGTTCTTGGTATCCTGGACCTAAACCTTGGTTTAGAAAGCATTGTGTCTTGGTTTGGCGTAGGTAAGTTTCCGCTCAGGCAAATCGTGTTCCAAATCGAAGAGGTGGACTCCACTTTCGATTTCTGATCGGTGACAAACTCGTGGCCTGTGATGCAACGTCAAAAATTGCTAGCGTTGCTTCAAGTGGCGTAACGTTGATAGACATCTAACACAACGTTTGCGTCAAGTGGCGTAACGTTGATAGACGTTGTTATGAGTTACAAACGTCTGTGTCAAGTGTCATAACGTTTAATGACGAGGGCCCTATGGTACTGATCATACCAACAGACCAGGAAAATTTTAGTTGATTCGTAGAAATTTAGTGCGATTTATACGTACAAATTTCCCTACGCACATACTCGTTTGTTCCGTCCCCAGTGTGATTTCATGCGTTGTGAGCCTTCTGGAGAAAGTTTTCCGAAGTCCTCTGTATATTCATATCATCTTGTTCGTAAATTCAAACACGTGTTATACTTATCCTGGTCATTATTTCGAAAACGTTATTTGAATCATTATTCAAGCGAAACGTTATCCCACAAAGTTAAATATACAATGTTTTTTTTGGCTCATGATCATTGTTACTCAGTTAATCGTTGTTCCGTTTTGTTATTCGTTCCAAGTTCATATATCAAAAAAGTAAGTAAATAAAAATACCAGGAGTTCGAACACAACATTTCGGAAAGCTCACAGTTGAGCGAAACCCAGTTGGTTTCTACGTTTCCGGTTGACAAGAAGGGACCTTTCTTGGTCCCTGCTAATATGAGTCGGGGCTCATTGCCTCTACATCGGCAATCCTTTTTATGTTTAGGTAATGCAAGAACTCTCAAGACTGCACCCACACAAAAGATCGGCCAGGATAGCCGAACGCGTCTGAACATGTTCCGTTATTCCAAATTCTTTCCGTTGTGTTGAAAGTCGTATATTTGCAACATCGAGCCAAGAGAGGGCTGGTAGGTACTACTGACTGTGTAGTTTCTTGTAAGTACAAGAACCAGTCTTGTTGCTAGGCAACTTCTACCGACCACAAAAAAAAAAAGATTGCTACTCTTAAAAATATTTTGTTTGCTTTTGTTTTGGTGAATCGTAAAACGTCTCTACCAAAAATAATGGCTTAGCTTGTATACTCAAACAATTAGCTTGTATGCTCAAACTTCTCTACCAAAAATAATGGCTTTCGTTTTGTTTTGTATTAGTCCCTTGAAAGAAAAACATCTTTCGCGGACAAATGACGACGATCGATTCACTCGGGACAATTCTATCTAACAGCGTACATTGGATTCATGTATCATGTACATGCATCTTGAAAACATGTTGATGTTTCTGTCTTCTGTTACAGCCCAGAGCCCTAAGTAACCGAGGGCTTACGACTGGAGGGTCGAGGTACACCCTACATAGATATTGTGTACATAAACCTATGTTTTGTGTACCTATGTTTTTTCTTTTGTAACTAGTTCATTTTGGTTTATTATTTTCAATAATGAACCATTGGAATCGAGCATGAAAAAAAAATTCTTACCCCCCTCAAAATTTGATGGTTTACGTTTCAAGGTATGTAGAATCCAAAACTGCAATAAAAATATTTCTGTCTGTCCGCCGTACGCCGTACGCCGTACGGGCCACTTTTCTTAGTTACCATGAACAAAAATTGATGAAATTCGGGTTATAGGTTCCGTTCGGGGTCTAGTTGGTCCTCGAAGCTCGACGTTACTGTCAGTCATCTCTAAGGGGTTCAAAATAGGGGTTGAAATTTTCAGAACGCCGTATCTCGAAAACTTTCGATAGAAGGGTATGGTTTTTTTTTACATTATTAAATTTGTCTTGAGCTAAACAATTTTTTGAGACCACCCGGAGCATCGTACGTCCAGCCGTTCGTGAGCGCCAAAAAGCTTCGTCAACACTATCGTGAATCAAACGGTATAAATCCGATCGGGATTTCATCACTAAGGAGCATCTGATTATAATCAAGGATGGCTGTATGAAGTCGAGTTGTTTGTTCAGCGATATTATTTCATTTGACAAGTGATGGACTATTGGATTTTGTTGATAGGTAGGTACTTCTGAAACTTGAACAAACGTTGAAGTATTATTTACGGGTAAATTATTACACACCGGCAAATTATTACACAACGATAAATTATTACACAACGGTACATTATTACACCACGGTAAATTATTACACAACGGCTCATCTACCCAGACAGGGCTGGATTTTGTTGATACGTACTTTTCAACTTGAACAACCGTTGAAGTATTATTGATGGGTAAATTATTACACGATGGCAAATTATTACACAACGACAAATGATTACACAACGGCTCATCTACCCAGAAGAGGCTGGATTTTGTTGATAGGTACTTTTGCAACTTGAGCAACCGTTGAAGTATTATTGATGGGTAAATTATTACACAATGGCAAATTATTACGCAACGACAAATTATTACACAACGGTAAATCATTACACAATGGTAAATTATTACACAACGGTAAATTATTACACAACGGCTCATCTACCAAGAAGGGGCTGGATTTTGTTGATAGGTACTTTTGCAACTTGAACAACCGTTGAAGTATTATTGATGGGCCAATTATTACACAACGGTTCATTATTCTATCTCTGTAGAAGGGGAACCTATACAGGTAAATTATTACACAACGGTTTAGGTAGGTACCTAGTAACGAGTAGTAACGAGCGTTTTTAACAATTCCCATAGACACCAACGAAATCAAGTATTTAAGAGGTATTTAATATATTATTTCGAAGTTTGTTTTTGTAATTTTGAATCGAAGTATCACTTGAAGTACCTACATAAACATCGAAGTATCTTATCCGAAAAAAGACCCAAGCAAGGTTTACCGCAGCATTTTATAATTTCATATTTATGTATAGCAAGGTTTGGTTTTGTAATAATGTAAACTCTCATGATTCTGTTGAGATCCTTAAATAAATATAAAGTTCTGCTTCGTGGATTGAAAGCGGAAAGTCATGGTTGTTTAGATTCATTACTTTTTTTTGCCTTCGCTCAATATTCACTACTGCGCGTCCAAACCCTAAAATTCACTGAAAATGAGTATTAGGGAACAGCTCTCGTAGGTAGGATAGTGTAGTTCTTGTTAGGCTCTAGTTAACAACAACCTAAATCGTTTTGCCAATGATTGTCTTTTTTTTTGGTTGTATATGACCTATGTCATGGCCTATTGATGGCCTTTCGATATTTTCTTAATTTTGGCGCCCGCTAGCCGTGTTGTGATTCATCCTTGTATTTTCACCCTGAGGGAGGGAGAAATGCATAGTTGTTGGAGCCGCTACTGACGCAAGCAAAGGAGAGGTTCCTATTGGATTAGAGAAAGATTATTATAATTGTTATAATAATAATAATAATAATTGAAAACCACGCAAATCGGGTGAATATGATGTCAACCGAATTCTTTTTCACGCGGAACGTAGTGCTTTCCTTTTTTGTTTACTTCTTTTCCTTTTGACTAATCTAACTTATGTTTTCCATTTGGGTGTTCACTGCCTATATAAAAAGAATAGACCTGTAGCAGTGGAATATTGAAAAATACAGCCTCAACACAAGAACTGCTGTCATTGGCGGGGTCAGTGACCCTTCTCGATAGACCATGAGGCGCACACCCCTTCTAAGGCAGGGGCGTTGGGCCTCCGTTCCCAAGTGGTATTTCCCCCACCTAAATCGTAATAACAATACTATTCGGTTGATGCTCATCCGATTTTCAAATTTCAAACGGATTTGAACTCCAAATAAATATCCTTAGCGCGCCTGGACCTTAAATTTGAATATAGATTTTTTAAATAGGGTTTTTGATTTGCTTTTGTAGAACATTTGAAATTAAAACAGAAAAAAGAGTGTCATATCAATTCTACGTACTCATGGTTTACAAATCAATTTTCAGAAGGAAAATCGGACGAGCAGTTTAGTCACAGTATTTATATTAGTTTTAGCTCATTTTGAAGCACAACGTGGTGGCAGCTTCCACAACTAAACCGGGGATATTTAGCCTTCCCGACGTCCAGTTCCAAAAGCCGCCACCAAGCGGCAGCACCAAAATGAGCTAGAAGTTCTCAAATTCAAAATTTGTACATTTGTTTAGCTAGCGTTCAAGTTCAGCTCATTTTTTTCGGAAATCCCAATTTGTCAAATTCTAGAGGGATGTGTTCTAATTACGATGGTTTTCAAAATTTAAAATTGGACCACTAAAACCCCATCAATTCTTGTCCAAAAGGTGATGGGAGGCGGGAGTAGGGGAGGAAGGTGGCTTGTGACTGTGACGGCCAGGCCTCTACTGTGAGGCTTTCCTGCCCAGGCAGCTTGGGTACGTCTGTTATGTCATTTCCGACAATAGTTTCTGCCACACCACTGAAGATATTTAGCTTTCTCCCTCCCAGTTGAAGGACTGCTATGAAATCGGTGGTATCCTCCCAGAACCACTCCTTGTACAAATTAAGATCTCGCAAATAAGCACAGACATGGGACGGAAGAAGCAGGAGAACCGAGAAACCTAGTGGGAATCCCCATCATTCTCCACCAGTATGGAGGATGGAGGGAGATAGCCCTAAGGGCTATATAAACTCGTCTCCTTCGCTTTTCAAACCATTCTACGCTGACTACTCTCTCACCTCGTTCCTCCTCTAGCTCTCCTCCTCCTAAAAGATCCCGGGCATGGTGGTAGCCTCCCAGCTATAACCAAACCGGGAAAGCCTCATAAAAGATACTGGGCAAGGTGGTAGCCTTCAAGCTACAACCAAACCAGGCAAACGCTTCCAAAAAGATCCTGGGCATGGTGGTAGACTATGAGCTATAACCAAACCAGGCAACGCCTCCAAAAAGATCCTGGGCTTGGTGGTAGACTCTGAGCTATAACCAAACCAGGCAACACACCCTAAAAGATCCCGGGCATGGTGGTAGCCCACAAGCTATAACCAAACCGGGCACAACCTATCCTCACGCCTCTAGTGGTGAATGCTCGTCACCTACGCATTCACTACAGTGGTAACCCCGACGATTACGCTTCCTTCACCATGGAGTCCTCCCCGCTTCAGTCCCCCCCTCTCTTGACCCCCACTACCTCCGACGACACGACCACCGCCACCACCGCCACTGCCGACATCATGATGACTGCATCCTCCCTCCCCCTCACACTACCCCCCTTCTAATCGCACGACCCCACCCTCTAGTTCTTCCAGATCGACGCCGCTTTCTCCGCCGCCAACGTCCGTAGCCAAAAAACCCGCTACTCCCGAGTAATCTCCCACCTCCCCTGGGAGATCCTCCTCCAGTCCTCCGATCTCTCGCCCGACGCTCCCAACGCCTAAGATGACCTCCGCAGCCGCATCATATCCCTATACCAGCCTTCAAAATTGGCTAGGATCACTACCCTGTCGCAGCCCCACCACCTGGGGGATATGAAACCCTCCCACCTCTTCCGTCGCCTCTGCCATCAGCTGCAAGACGTCATGACGGCGGACATCACCCACACATTCTGGTTGCGGGCGCTTCCCCCTCCCATCCAGATGGCCCTCACCAGCCATCTCGACGCCCCTCACGACGCCCTCCTCCACCTCGCCAACACAGTCCACGACCTTGCCGTCTCCGCATCAGTCAGCGAAATTCGCACGCCTCTCCCCACCGCTCCTGACAGACGCCTTCCCCCTCCACGGATCGCTGCCGGCCCCCTTCCCCGGACCGTCACCGGGGCCCCCCTCCACGGACCATCGCCGACCCCCCTCTAACGGACCACCGACGGGATCCTTCCGCTGCTGCCCTCCCCGGCAGTCCGAGCGCCCCTCCCGCGCCCCACTGGAGTACCTTCCAGTGCCCCCCCCCCCCCCCCCACAACTGTTTTTATTTACCACGTAAACTTCGGGGAGAAGGCCCAAAACTGCCGCCCCCCCTGCAATTTCAAGACCGCCTCGGGAAACGCCGACGCCCGCGGGTAACCCCAGCGGGCCCCCCTCCTCCCGCCCGTGGGGGGACCCCCTGCCACCGTTTTTAGTTGACACCGGCGCCGCACTCTCCATCTTCCCCAACTCCGTTCTCCGTCGGCAGGCGCGCTGCCATCGACAACTCCTCTACACCGCTAACGGCACCACCATCCCCTCTTACGGCACCTACCACTCTACAGTCCACCTCAACGGACTGGCCTATGAGTGGATTTTCACCGGACGTAGAGAAACCCATCCTGGGGGCCGACTTCCTCTCCTATTTTGGCCTCCAGGTGGACGTTAAAAATGCGCACCTGCTCGACCCCTCCACCAACAAACCCTTGCCGAGTTTTATTAACGCAGTCAACCCCTCCAAATTTAAATAAAATTTTTATCGCCGCCATATCAAACACGCCGCCCAACACCAACAACCCCTCGTTGATGCCATCCCACACCCTGCAAAAAAACAGGACAACCGCCCAATCGAATGGACCCCCACCCTCACCGCCACATTCACCGCCTGCAGGGAGGACCTCGCCAACGCCGCTCTACTTTTCCACACCGACCCCACGCCCCCCTCTCCATCACCACCGACGCTTCCGACTGAGCTATAGGGGCGGTTCTACACCAGCATACCAGCGCCACCCCCCAACCCCTCGGTTTTTTCTCTCGCACCTTGTCCCCCACTCAACATAATTACTCCACCTTTGACAGAGAACTCCTTGCCATCCACGAAGCCATCGAGCATTTTCGAGACTTCGTGGAAGGCCGGCAGTTCTCTTTCATCACCGATCACAAGCTGCTAACCCACGCCCTCTTCCAAAGTCGCGAATCCACCTCGCCCTGATGCCTCCGGCAACTCGACTTTATCGGTCAATTCACGACCGATATTCGATACATGCCGGGGTCTGACAACTACGTGGCGGATACCCTCTCCCAACCACCACCCACGCCGGTAGCTGAGCTCCTCCCGTTCCCTACAGCCCAGCAAATCAAAAACAAGCAAACCCCCAACTCCGACCCCGCCCTTGCCAACCTCATCGCAGCCGACAAGCTCGAACAACTGCCGCCGCACAACCACTGGTGCGAAGTGACAGCCGACACACCACGCCCCTATGTCCCGCCCACCCTTCGGCGGCATTGTTCGAACACTACCATGCCCTCTACCACCCCGGCATCCGGGCCATCCATATGAACACGGATATCTGTAACGGGGTTCTTTGGTGCCAGAAGTGCCAGCAACACAAAGTCTCGGCTCACCCACGAGTCCCCCCCCCCCCCCCCCACATAGATGACGCCCTCCCATTTGAACACATTCATCTCGACTTAATCGGCCCCCTCCCCCCCCCCCCCCTCCGAAGGCAAACGATACTGACTCACTATGATCGACCGTGCGACAAACTGGGTGGAGTGCATCCCACTCTCTCACATCTCCGCGGACGCCGTCCCTACGGCCTTCCTCAACAACTGGATCGCCCGCTACGGTTGTCCGCAGACTCTCACGGTCGATCAGGGGAGGCAGTTCGAATCCTCCCATTTTTCTGACCTCCTTCGCTCCCTCGGCATTCACAAAATTCACACGACCGCCTATCACCCCCAATCAAATGGAAAAGTAGTGCGGTGGCATTTGGTCCTCAAGCAAGCCATCGCCACTTCATCAAATTCACCCTCTTGGACTAAATCTCTCCCCTACATTTTCCTCAGTCTCCGCACCTCCACACGACCTTCCGACCATTTCAGCCCGGCGGAACGAACTTTGAAAGCCCCTTTAAGATTACCCGCCGACATATTTCTACCAGATCACCCGTCAATTAACAGGGAACCCCTTCACCACCAAATCCCCATAAACGACACCGCTTATCCCAAACGGTTTTACAGCGCTACCCATATGTACCTGAAGGAGCCCAGCCTTCATAAAACCTTCCAACCCCTTTATGCCGGGCCCTTTCAAGTCATCCGCTCCGCAAATAGTACCGCAGCCCTGTTAATTGATGGGAAACCCCATACCGTCCCGTTAGCCCATTGCAAACCAGCTCCCGTTTTACCCGACAACGTTCCACACACCAGTCTCTCTCCAACCCTCGAACCTCCAACACCTCCGACCCCTCATGCAATTGCCACGATCGCAGTCACCGGTCCCAGCTCTCCTCTCACCGCTCCGCCACTCGCCCGGGCCACCTTCACCGCCGCCATGGCTTCCCCCACCAAGGATCACCGGATTACCTCCCCAGCCTCGGCAGTGGAACGTACCCCGGTGGGCGATTATTCGCGATTACTATATCGCCAAAACCGACCGGCGTACACATCTCCTACATCCCGTACGACCCCCACATGCCCCCGCCACCACCACCACCGATGACCGCGGCTGCCCCTCCGCTACTGCCCACCACCACTCCACCACCCCCACTCGCCACGACTGCTCCACTGCTGGGGATATCCCCCATAGATGCCGCCGGGATTATCAACTGGCCCGGACGACGCAAGCAGCGGAAACGTCGGCCCTTCCTGGCGGCCCCGAATCCTTGCACCGCCCCACGCCATCACGGTGGGGCCTTGAGATGTTGGGCAGCTTACCGTGTCATTCTTTTCGTTCAGCAGCCCGCCACTCCCTGCCTCGACGTGACATGCATCACTACCGACCCCCCAGTGCTTCCACATACTACGGCCACGTGACGGTGGACAGGTGGGACACCAGGTGCGCTCAATCTCCGCCGGGTAGCCCACCTACCCCTGCCCTGTTACAAATATCTTCGTCGCTGCCTACTGCCCGCTACAACGACGCCCTCATTCATCCGTCTTTTATATTTACTTACTTATGTCATACGTGCCCTCAGCCTAATTGTTTGCCATTGGCCTTCAGCCCCTGTAACTCTGTGCCCTCAGCCTTGTCCATATGTTTCTTCCTTGCTCGATCTGGGGGGAGCTCTGTCGTGGTATCCTCCCAGAATCGCTCCTTGTACAAATTAAGATCTCTCAAATAAACACAGACATGGGACGGAAGACGCAGGAGAACCGAGGAACCTAGTGGGGACCCCCACCGTCCTCCACCAGTATGGAGGATGGAGGGAGATAGCCCTAGGGGCTATATAAACTCGCCTCCTTCGCCTTTCAAACCATTCTACGCTCTCCTCTAGTCGCTGACTACTCTCTCACCTCGTTACTCCTCCTAAAAGATCCCGGGCATGGTGGTAGCCTCCCAGCTATAACCAAATCGGGCAAAGCCTCCTAAAAGATCCTGGGCATGGTGGTAGCCTTCAAGCTATAACCAAACCAGGCAAACGCTTCCATAAAGATCCTGGGCATGGTGGTAGACTCTGAGCTATAACCAAACCAGGCAAAGCCTCCAAAAAGATCCTGGGCATGGTGGTAGCCCTCAAGCTATAACCATACCAGGCAACACACCCTAAAAGATCCCGGGCATGGTGGTTGCCCTCAAGCTATAACCAAACCGGGCACAACCTATCCTCACGCCTCTAGTGGTGAATGCTCGTCACCTATGCATTCACTACAGGCCCATTTATGACCAATTGCCAAACTACCATAAAAATGTGAGCTGTTTTGGCATCAGTCGGGTATGAGTCCTGAGATTCACAGTCAGCACAACTGTTCAACACAATTTATAATATAAATAATAAATAATCAAATAAATTAAACAAGTAGTTTATTTTATCATTTATTTTACTTATTTAACATTATTATTAGGTCCCTATTTTAATAAATTTAATTTATTTTTAATGTTATTAGTGCATAGGATCTTACCAAGGTAGGTACATCACAATTAAAGTAAACATCTCTCTCCACCTCCCAGTCCAACTCATCGCATTTGAATCCAATTTTAGGACCAAACTGGACGAGCGATTGAATATTCAATTTCCTATTATACTAAAATTAGTGACTGAGGTCAGACGCCATGAAACTGCAAATAGTCTACTACAAATAAAGAATAAATTAAACTACCCAAATTCATGAATTCAATTTCAAAGCCAGTTGGACCTCCCACATAATAGTTGGGTATAATACTGTAGGTACTAGGTACCTACATCTATTATCACCTCCAAATCCGTATTCTGTAATGTAACTCAGTATCTGAGCACTTTCGTAGAATGGACACCGACGGAGATTTCCAATCAAGACCAAATCTGTGGAAGGTATATAATATGCTTTCTCAATTTATCTAGGGACGCGGGAGCGCCTAGAAAACCTAAAACCCCCATACCTGTAAGGTTATGGTTAAAGACGCTTGTGATCCAATGCTGTTGGCCCGCTAGACAAACCTAGCGGCAAGAAGACACACTAAAGGACCGGCAGTTGTATCTTGTTTGTGATTAAATATACAGCACAGTTCCCAGTTAATTGCGTATCATTAAATTCTAATTTCCCATAAATAACATGGTGCAGTCGGTTCTGTGTTTTTGACATTCTGATAGTGACGAATCGTTCCAAGTTAGTGTACCTTTTGGAATTACGCCCAAGACTAGCAGTTCTTATTCCGATGAGGACGACTGACCAAGAAGTATGGCGTAGGTATAAAGGCTGCAAACCCGAAGAGCTCAATTTCGGCGGCGATGTTTTCACAAACTTCCAGACCTTTCGTGATGAGGTGGATATTTATTTCACCGCGACAAAGACTTACAAAGAACCTAATGACGTCCAGATTGCCCGGCTACTCAACCTCATTGGTGCTGAGGGTCGGAAGGTTTATAAGTCGTTGGAAATAAAGGACAACAAGAAAAGGACTGTCGAAACTGTTTTAGATGCCTTAGAAGATGCAATTGCTCCTGAACAAAATGAAATAATGGCCCATTTCAAATTTTTCAAAAGGTTCCAGCAGTCAGGAGAGAAATTTGACCAGTGGTACACGGAACTGAAACACCTTGTCAAGTTTTGTGGGTTTGTGGATCTTGAATCGAAACTTCTTCGTACACAGATTGTATTGGGAATAAATAACTAGGATCTACAGGAAAAGCTTCTACGAGCTGACCTCACTCTCAAAACTACTGTGTCCACTATCAGGGCGTTCGAGACGGGTGAAAAATACAGGAAGGAGCTACATCCCCGTCATTCCATAGACGAAATTGAAGAACCGGCAGTGGACAGAATTACTCTACCGACAGGTAAACACCAAGGACGCCTACGAACAGACAAGGCCTATCCTGCTGGAAACAAGATCTCAACATCCCAGTCTGGACAGGAAAAGGATGGATCAGTGCCGCCTACCACCTATCAGGGCAGTAGACCACAAGTAATTCACAACTGTAGAAATTGTTTGTTGGACCATGAAGTTAACAGGTGTCCAGCTTTCGGCCAACTATGCTCATATTGCCAAATCCCCAATCATTTCAAACGTGTTTGCCGTAAATACAAAGCTGATAGTAGAAATACGTTAGAATTGACTCGTTCAGATGCGCACAATACCAATATTGAATCATTGGTTATCGACACAGTTAATATCCATGACATTTCAAAGCATGACACTTCATGGTTCAAAGAAATTCGCTTAAATGACGAGATCGAATTATCTTTTAAGATTGACTCTGGATCAGAGATAAATACATTGCCTGTCCAATTCTTTAATAAGTTAAATAATGTACAGATACAACCATGTTCCTTGAAACTGCGTGCTTATGGGGGATTCGAGATAATTCCTAGAGGGTTAGTGAGTTTGAACTGCACTTTTAAGAACCGTAAACTGGATGCAGATTTTATCGTTGTTAGTGATAATTGTACTCCAATTCTTGGGTTGAATACCTCACGTGCTCTGGGTCTCATCTGTTTGGTTCATGCAACTAGGATAATGAGCAAAGAAAAATTTCTTTCAGAGAATGCCAATATCTTCAATGAATTAGGTTGTTTCCCTGACGAATGTAACATCGAACTAAAAATTGGATCCATTCCAAAATGTTGTCCGGCCCGCAGGGTTTCCTTAAAATTGCGTGATAAACTGCAAGCCACTCTAACCGAGTTGGTTGATAGACAGGTCATTGCTCCTGTTTCTGAACCTAGTGAATGGGTGAGTAATTTAGTGCTAGAACAAAAACCAAATGGATCCCTGCGTGTAAGCCTGGATCCAAGTGAATTGAACAAGTGCATTGTTCGTGAACCATATACTGTTCCAACATTGGAAGAAATTGCTCCTGAACTGAGTGGCAAGAGTTTTTTCTGCTTGTTTGATTTGAAAGATGGTTTCTACCACATCAAACTCAATGAAAACTCCAGTAGGTTGTGCACTTTCAGTACGGTTTTCGGAAACTTCAGGTTCCTCAGATTTCCTTTTGGGCTTGGAATTGGACCTGAATTGTTCATGAAACTCAATCAAAAATATTTTGGAGGTATCAAGGGTGTTACAATTTATTTCGACGACATTTTGGCCTATGCAGATTCGGAGTATGAACTACAAAAAATAGTTGATGAAATATTAGCCAGAGCTATAACATTTAACATAAAGTTCAACCCTGACAAGCTGAAGTATTTCCAAAATGAAGTTAAATTTGTTGGGTTCGTCTTTAATAAAAATGGCATGTTTCCGGACGAATCTAGAGTTCAAGCGATTCGTGACTTACAAATTCCTACAAACAAGACTGAACTCCAACAAATCATTGGGTTCATTAATTACGTTCGAGCCTTCATTCCGAACTTTTCAGAAATAATAAGCCCACTCAGAGAATTGCTCAAATCTGGTGTTGAATTTCAGTGGTGTGATCGTCACTCAAAAGCATTAGAAGATTTGAAAACTATCATTTGCGATAACACTATTTTGGCTAATTTTAATCCCAACCGTCCCGTTATTATTGAATGTGACGCTTCAAAGGATGAAATTGGTTTTGCATTGTTTCAAGAAGACAAACCAGTATGCTATGGGTCTAGATCCTTGTCGGTATCTGAGCAGAATTGGGCGCAAATGAGAAGGAATATGTAGCCATCCAGTTCGCCTGTGAAAAGTTGCACTATTACATTTTTGGTCATAACAATATTACTATCTTCACTGATCACAGTCCCTTGACGGCGATACATATGAAAAGTTTTGACAACATTAAAAATAATAGACTTGAACGCATAAAATTAAAGTTGCTAAATTATAAATTTCTTTTAAAATTTAAACCAGGTAGACGTATGTATACATTGGATTTACTGAGTCGTAACTTCATCCGGACTAGGAGCAATGAACCTGAGTCTTCCGATATAATTCACACCCTGACATGCCATGAGCTTATGATCAGCCCTGAAAAGCTGAATCAATTTATATTTGAGACCGATAATGATGGCGTTTTAAATACGGTCAAGTCATATTATCAAAGTGGTTGGCCTAGTCATCAGTCGTTGAAGTCGGACTGCTCTGGAGAGCTGCTGCACTTCTACAAAATTCGTAACGACGTGGTTGTTGAGGACAACCTCGTATTCCTTGGAAAAAAACTAATTGTGCCTCAAAAATTGCGTAAATTGGTTCTCACTATTCTTCACGAAACCCATCTGGGTGCTCAAAAACTAAAAGCTAAAGCCCGGCAGCTACTATATTGGCCTGGTATGAACAATGAAATAGATAATTTAGTTTCTGGCTGTTACGTTTGCCAACGGTTTGCTAAAAATAATACGAGAGATCCACTGATGAATCACGAAATACCTGATATTCCCTTTAGTAAGATTGGGTTAGACATTGCGGAGTATGGTGGCAACAATTTTCTTGTTGTTGTTGATTATTACTCCCGGTGGCTTGAAGTAGAGAAATTAAATGGTAAATCGGCATATGAGGTTATCAAAAACCTGAAACCCATTTTTGCTCGCTGGGGAATTCCGTCCACTGTGATTGCTGATAATGTTCCTTGTAACAGTGCCTAGTTTCTGTCGTTCGCTGAAGAGTGGGGGTTCCGGTTGTTTACGTCTAGCCCTCTGTACCCTCGCAGTAACGGGTTAGCTGAGAAAGGGGTTGGCATAACCAAAAGTATTCTTAAGAAATGTGATTTTGACTCCAAGGACTTCCAGTTGGCATTGTTAAATTATAGGAACAGTCCAGTGGCGGATTTGAGTGCTTCCCCTGCTCAGTTACTACAGAGTCGTGAGTTGCGTTCCAAGTTGCCAGTGGATAAATCCCTACTTTTCCCGAGGGTGTATGATGACGTTTTTTCGGAGATGCTGGAGAATCAAAGGAAACAGAAAGCGTACTACGATAGGACAAGCAAGAATAATGAGACACGTTTTGTTGTAAATGAAAAGGTTTTGATGAGGCAAGATGATGTCTGGCGTAGGGGAGAGATTGTTTGTGTTTTAGAAGACCCTAGGTCCTACATTGTCAAGGTTGGTGGTAAAGAGTACCGCCGTAATTCCTACTTTTTGAGGAAATGGAAGGAAAGTAGCGTTATGGGAGGAAAAGAGGAGATGTTGGGAGTTCCAGTTGTAGCGGAGCGTAGATCAACAAGGATTAAAAAGAAACCCGATCTTTCTGATTATATCACTTTCTGAATTATGTCTGAATGAATTTACGTCAGTCAAACTTGTCTGCTATAAAAATATGTGTTTATTGTTCTTGATACATTTATGATAATTCTGATTATATCACTTTCTGAATTATGTCTGAATGAATTTACGTCAGTCAAAGTTGTCTACTATAAAAATATGTGTTTATTGTTCTTGATAAATTTATGCCTACACAATCTAAAAATAGTTCTCTGGTTGGAAATGTGTTCCAAGACTTGAATTCATTGTTCAGAATGTTGGTCTCTATTCATTATGTTTATTGAAGTTAATTACCAGTTAGTGCCCCAAAAAGAGGGGCATGTAAGGTTATGGTTAAAGACGCTTGTGATCCAATGCTGTTGGCCCGCTAGACACACCTAGCGGCAAGAAGACACACTAAAGGACCGGCAGTTGTATCTTGTTTGTGATTAAATATACAGCACAGTTACCAGTTAATTGCGTATCATTAAATTCTAATTTCCCATAAATAACAATACCAACCTGTTGTGATCGGCTGCTCCACCAGCGAATGTACAAACAGGTCGAGTCTGATCGACCCCCAGAGTGGGGACCCCCCGACCCCTCTCTGGTCATGTCAGGGGATATAAAAGCGATTGTATAATATGAATAAATAACCATTCTCAATCAAGCTCTCAAACTACCTCGTCTATTTTATTATCCTTGGATTACTACACTGGTGACCAACCGATGTGAGGACACGCGCCACCCGGCTTCCGCCCGCTGTCTGGATCGAGAGAGCGCCTTCGCAGCGGCGCCCCACCATCGCCTCGCCTCAAGCGCCCCACTACATCGCGCCTACAGCGATGACACCGCGACGCCACTTCACCACCCCACCCACCGTTCTACGTAAAACGCGGGCGGCCTCCACGGGAACTCTCACTCTTCGCTCACACCTCTTCCGGACTGGCGCCTCCCAAGAAGATGGCAACGAAACCCGCAGAAATGAATCCGCCACCGACTCCGCCTTCCCTCAAGCTGCAGCCGTTTGATCCCGCCTTCCCACACGTCTGGTTCGCCCAATGGAGCTGATTTTCACCCACGAAGGCCTCACGACACCGCAGGCACAGTTCACTCGCGCTTTCCACGTTGCGGCCCAAGCCGAACCGGACATCACCGCGCTCGCTGCGACCGCCGATCGCCTTCTACCCTTCATCCCGCCTCCTCGTGTGGCTACCGTCGACGACGAGGTACAAGTAATCCAAAATAGACGCCAACAGCGACCGTCGACGCAGCGACAAACGCCGCCACGCCGGCCTCCCTCAGGATTATGCTACTACCATCGAACATGGGGACCCCGCGCACAGAAATGCTGCAACCCGTGTTCCTGGCGCTCACAGCCAGCGGGAAACGACAACGCACGGCCCGATCAGCCGTAACGGCCGTGCACACACACCCTACATCCCGGCTTTTCCTCAAATGCAAGAAAACGGCCCTACAATTCCTCGTCGACACCGGATCCGATGTCTGCATCGTCCCGAACACCCTCCCTCGACGCACGGTGCCCGAGCACCCTGCGAGCCGCCAACGGCACGGAAATACGCACCTACGGTACTCACGCCGCCTCCGTACACCTCCCGGACTTACCGCCCTACGAGTGGGCATTCGTAGTCGCCGACGTTTCAACCCCCATCCTCGGCTCGGATTTCCTCACATACCACAGACTCCTCGTCGACCTTCCCAACGCCCGCCTCATCAACGCCGCAACAAGTACATACATCAAGGGCTCAATAACCCTCGCCCCCCCAGGCGCCTCCATATGCACCGCCACCGCTAACGAGCCCCGTTTTCAAGCCCTCCTCGACGGATACACGCCTTCTGACAAACCCTGCGACGCCCCAGTCGAACATCACATCACCACCAAAGGGCCCCCCTGCCACGCAAAACTTCGCCGGCTCTCTCCGGCCCTCTACGCACGAGCTAAGGCCCACTTCGCCGAATTACTCGCGGCCGGAATTGTCGAGCCCTCCGAAGCCCCGTGGTCCAGCCCGCTACACATTGTTCCGAAACCGGACGGCGACATCCGCCCCGTTGGGGACTACAGAGCACTCAACCGCCTCACCGTACCAGACCGATACACAGTACCACACCTACACGACTTCACAACCGCCCTCTACGGGACTACGATATACAGCACATTCGATCTTGCCCGCATCTTCTTCCATTGTAAGATCCCCAAAACTACGATCCTCACTCCCTTCGGCGCCTACCAATACAAACGAGTGAATTTCGGCCTTCTCAACGCGGCACAAACTTGGCAACGTTATATGGACCACGTTCTACGGGACCTCCCCTTCGTCTACTGCTATTCAGACGACCTCCTAGTGGCCTCAAAAAACCCCAACGAACACTACGAACACGTCCGCACGCTCCTCACCACCCTGGCGTAATACGGCCTCCAAATAAACACCGCCAAATGCCAACTCCCCGGACGTCCGTCAAATTTCTCGGACACAACGTCTCGGCCGACGGGATCACCCCCCTACCCGAACCCACGGCACTGATAACAAAGTTTCCCCGCCCGGACACAGTGCATGACCTACGCACATTTCTCGGCCTCACTAATTTCTACCACCGCGCCATCCCACGGGCTGCCGCCACCCTCCGACCTCTCGTAGAACTGATACCCCGCGACGCCCGAAAAAAGGACAATCGGAAACTAAACTGGACTGCCGACTCCGCGGCCGCTTTCGATACGGCCAAACACCTGCTCGAAAAGGCCGTAACGCTAGCCCACCCCAGCCCCACACAACCGTTAGTCCTATACACAGACTCGTCCGATTTCGCCGTCGGTGCCGCCCTCCACTTCCTCGACGGAACTAACCTCCGCCCACTGGGGTTCTTCTCCCGCTCACTAAACCCCGCACAACGAACCTACAGCACGTTCGACCTCGAACTTTTAGCGATATACCTCGCCATCGTCCACTTTCGCCAACAAATTGAAGGGCGCCCACTAACGGTGTACACCGACCACAAGCCCCTCACAGCGGCCCTCACTACACAATCGAATACCGCCCCGCCAACACGCCTCTGACACCTTCGTTTCATCTCAGAATTCACGACGGACAACCGATATGCTGAAGGGCCCACTAACATCGTCGCCGACTACTTGTCGCGCCTCCCTACAGCGGCAAACACCCACGACGCACACACCGTCACCGACTACCGCCCCCCCTTCACACTCTGTCAGCTGGCGGACGCCCAGGCCGCCGACGACCACACGCCGCACATGGACCTCATGCCACACACCATCAACGGGCAAGAAATATTATGCGATCACACCGACTCGGCACCCCGCCCCTACATTCCAACACCACTGCACCTCCCCGTATTCCAGCACATCCACGGCATGACGCACCCCGGCATCAAAGCCACGACCGCCCTCATCCGGGCCCGGTATTACTGGCCGAATATGACCTCCTCCATCCGTCTGTTTACACGCGCCTGCCCGAGCTGCAACCGCGCAAAGGTCACGCGACACATCAGGGCCCCGCTCGGCACATTCCCCGACTCAACCCCGCTCTCGCATCTCCATATCGACATCTTCGGCCCGCTACCACCCTCCAGGACCTACAAATATGTCCTATCAATGATAGACAGAGCCACGGGCTGGTTCGAGTGTGCCCCCCTCTCCTCCATTACGACGGAAAGCGTAATCACGGCGCTACACACCACCTGGATCGCACGTTTTGGCTCCCCCGCGCACCTAACAACCGACCAGGGGACGCAATTTAGGTCCGCCGCGTTCCACGCGTTCTGTGACTCGATAGGTACCGACCTTCACCACACAAATACCTACCACCCCCAAGCCAACGGCCTTGTCGAGAGACTGCACCGCGTCCTAAAAGACGCCATCCTAACCACGTCCACATCCCGCACCTGGGCTACGGACCTCCCCGGCCTCCTCCTCGCCCTCCGTAATCGCCCGGGCCCGGATGGCTACTCCCCCGCTCAGCGCCTCTTCTCTGCAACTCCGCGCCTCCCGGGTGATCTCTTCACCCAGCCACCACCGACAGCCGTACCCCTCCGCCCAAACCACACATACCGACACTTCGCACACTCCTACCTACCAACCACGCTACACCGCGCCACCCACATATACGTGCGAGTAGACACTCCGCGCGGAAAACTGGAACCCCCCTTCGTTGGCCCATTCAAGATCCTCACCAACGACGGCAAAACTATCACATACCAGCACGAGGACTCATCGACGCCATCGGTATCCATGGACCGATGCAAACCGGCCCCCTCCCCCTCGCTCACCATTGGACGCCCCGTCACGCCTATCGACGCCCCCCACCCAACCACAGCAGCTATAAATCGGCTCGGCGCGCCGCCCACACAACCACACCTCCGAAATGTCGCCAAAGCCACCCTCAGCCGCCCAGATCCTACACGATCTCGACCTGACGCCGTCAGGCGGCCCCTACGAAGCGGACGAAAACCCGGCCACAGCCGCCCGGCCGCCACGTGCCACTCCCGATCCGTCAGGCCATGGCCGTATCCAGAGTCGGCGCGATACCAATCCACGCGCGGCCCCGGAAGGATACGGCGCTACAACGCCCGCCACCCCGCCTGCAGCCACCGCCAGGTATCCGCCCGCTCTCCCCGAAGCCGTCAACAGCGACACCGGGCACCCCCGTGCTCACCGTCACTACCCCCCGCACCACACAGTGACGCTACAGCTCCCGCCGTACGCCGGCACCTGCAGCGACTGCTGCATCCACGGGGTACGACGGCCCCCCAGCACACCGCAGAAGTGCAAGTCTCGCCCGACACCGCTACCAAGGCCACCTACGCCAGGCACTTGGCGAAGGCTCTCCTAGCCACGATGGAACGCGGGACGCAGACCCCCCCCCCCCCCCCCGGGACATCACCACTGGCCACGCCCAAGGCACGGCCGATGCCACCCAAGCCGGCACCCCCGCCATCGCCGCAAGCGCCACCCCGGCCCTCGTCGTCACACCAGCGCACGCCACCACGCCGCCCGCGCCCGACGCAGCTCGAACGCCACCGCGCCCGCTCGCGCCTACATCAACGCGAACGCCGTTGAACACGACCCGCCGACACCCCCCGACAACGACCACCGCATTCACCCGGACAACCCACCGACCACACCCGCACGTCACACACACCGCCCGCAGCTTCCCACACCCAGCAAACACATCTGACAATAATTTACGTCAATTACTTAATATTCTGGGGGGAGCAGTGTTGTGATCGGCTGCTCCACCAGCGAATGTACAAACAGGTCAAGTCTGATCGACCCCCAGAGTGGGGACCCCCCGTCCCCCCTCTGGTCATGTCAGGGGATATAAAAGCGATTGTATAATATGAATAAATAACCATTCTCAATCAAGCTCTCAAACTGCCTCGTCTATTTTATTATCCTCGGATTACTACACTACCTACCTACAGTGACCGAGACACTGTTTACACAACAGAACAAGTAGGGTTTCGTACACCCCTCCCTCATAACTCGGCCCTCTGGGGGTCTCCAGTATTGATTTATTTCAACGCTGTTTGGCGGGGGCTTTTAGCCATGGAGGCAAAAATAAATCTATAATAACATAAATAAATTTATAATTAATAAAATAAATATAAATAAATAAGATAGGTAAATATAATAATAAAATAAATTTTTACAACAGGGTTGTCTTGGTGGCGGGGGGGGGGGGGATAAATAAACTAGGTACTCTAATCCATACCCACCTGCATCATATACTTAACGTGAGTTGACCGAAATCAGTTATAAATTAATAGCATAGTTATATTTATTTGAGCTGTTGAATAGCGGTTATTTGGTCGTTTGAAATAATGGTTTCAAATCATACTGTATCCCTACATATCTGTTCAACGATTTTCACGCCTGTCATGGTACACTGTACATTATACCACTCGATGTAAATAGTAATAAGATATAACCAATAAACACAAGTTGAAAGACGAGCTGTGCGACGCCTAGGTAGGAACCCAAGGGGCTCTCCCTCCATCAACACCCAACGGTCAGTAACAGCCTCTGGTAGGCGGGGACCGAGGTGGAGGCACCTTTATAAGGCGCCCGGCTCACCAGCTCTTCACTCTTCCATACTCACTCCTACCTCGAACTTCTCTCTCTCACTCGCCTCATGCCTCCTCGCTTTCACCTATCCCTCGCATATTCATTGTGGTGGTAACAACCTTTGATATGCCTCCCAAAAGATCTAGCATTCATCATGGTGGTAATAACCTGGGATGCTAGCTTTCCTCTTCTCTAGCGTCCATTGTTGTGGTAACAACCTGGGGTGCTAGCTTCGCCCAAAAGATCCCTCCTGGGCACATCCTACACCCATGCTATCCTTCTCGCTCGAACTACCCATCCACACCTACCCTCTCTCTCGGGATCACCACAACGTCTCTGTACATAATGTACAAACTCTCTACCTACACCAAATTCTTGTTCATTCAACATCGATAATTTTCCAATCACCTACCTACTTCAAAAAACGCTGCAAAGTCCTTGTCACATGGGTTTATTATTCTATTGGACATACCTACAGAAATGCTGGCTGTTCATTAATTGTTGCTTTCATGCAAAATAACTGAAACAGGTATTTCTGGTGGTTTCCACCAATTTTGGCCCCCAAAACTTGAATTAGGTACGCTCCTTTTTCTTTTTTTTTTTCAAATTATCTTTGATCATCGGTAGTATCGTTTAATCGTCTTGATCCACGTGTTGACACTTTTCCTAGTGTTATTCTACAAATTGATGGTGATTTCAGACGATTTCGTAGGTTTTTGACTCATAAAAACGCTGCAAAGTCCTTGTCACATGGGTTTATTATTCTATTGGACATACCTACAGAAACGTTGGCTGTTCATTAATTGTTTCTTTCATGCGTAATAATCAAAATAGCTACTTCTGATGGTTTCCATTAATTTTGGCCCCCAAAACACAAATTAGGTACGCTCTTTTTTTCTTTTTTTTAAAACTATCTTTGATCATTGGTAGTGCCATTTAATCGTCTTGATCCACGTGTTGACACTTTTTCCAGTGTTATTATTCAAACTGATGGTGATTTCAGACGATTTCCCAGGTTTTTCACTCATAAAAAATCAATTCTGGGAGCTGAACATTTGGTAGAACTCAATTTTCCACTCTTTGGTCAAAATCGACTTCATATTCGGTCTTCTCGTCCCCAAAAACATAGAAAACGATATCTCAGAAGCTCATGTTACCAATGTGTTGCTAAAACGTAAAAAGTACCTAGTTTTACACACATTTTCACTCATAACACCCCTGGGTATATTCCGATCGGGCTGAAAAGTTTCGGGACACAACTAGGGCCCAAATGGAGCATGTGTGCGAAAGAACGATTTTTTTAGACCGAAAATGAAGCCTGTACACGTGATACGGCGGACGGCGTACGGCGGACGGCGTACGGCGGACGGCGTACGGCGGACGGACATTGCATTTTTGGAATCTATGCACCTTGAAACGTAAAAGAAAAAAGTTTGAGGGGGTGTTATAAAAATTTTTTGCTGAGCGAATACATAGGTGTATTATTCACAGAATAATAAACCAAAACGACCTATCGGCGTGCTATCTTATTGTACACAACAGGTGCGCACAGCAGCAGCAGTGCCAGCGCAATCTTTAAATTATTATTTTTTTTTTAATCGATGTTATTTCAGGATGATCGATCCTAAATTTCTCAAATTTGGAAGATAGTTGGATTAATGTGGTAGGTAGCTCATACATTATTCTTATAAATCGATCAATACATACAAGTCATTAGTATGATAGAGCAAACGTGAGATTTGCTAAGGAAGGAAAGTACGAACTAGAGCAAACGTGAGTTGCTAAGAAAGGAAAGTACGAACGTAACAGCGATGTTCAACCTACCTAGGCGAAATGTTGACCCAACCCAAATAGATGATACTGCGAATTACCTTCATGTAGGTACCGTTTCCTTGCCTGGACCTTCGACCCATAAAAAACTTCTCTGCGAACATTGTCCGAACCCGTTGGTTCCAAAAGCTACCGATTTCTGCTTATTTTATTAGGTACTATCATTAGGTAGGATTTTTATTTTTCCCCCTTAAGGATATTTTTTGGACTGCATAGGTTCGACGTGTACTACATCACAGTTGTGGTGTAAAATGTACTTAGTTAATTTGTTTCCACTTCTTTCCTTAACTTTAACTTATTGCGCTATCGTCTTTTCCCCCTTTCATTTCCCTCATCTTCATTTTTCTTTTTGAATTTTTTTTTGGGTTGCTTGTTTCTGCCTGGTCGGTGTTCGCTTCTGAGGGACCCCTTCTCTGGCTGCGGATAGGGTGGGAATGGTGGATGACACTGTATCCACTCTGGACCTCACCAGTGATTCCTCGTTTTACACAGGAAGTGAATCTAGTCTCCGTGAAGTGGAACTTACTGCCAATAGTGAAATAGTAGACCTGGTAAATGGACTTTCTGAATTTTCATTGGCTATTGGCTACTTTAATGCAAAGTTTAGTGGCAAACATGTTGAGGAGATGAAGTCATGATGCTAATTATGCAGAAATTTGCGTTGCTGAGACTTGCCTGAACTATAGACTCCCAAAGAGATCACTAGCTGTTCCTGGTTATAAATTAGTCCGTTATGATGGATCCAAAGCTCTTGGTAAAAACGCTGCAGTCCTTGTCACTTGGGTTCATTATTCTATCGGACATACGTACAGAAATGTTGGCTGTTCATCTATTGTTTCTTTCATGCGCAATAATTGAAATAGTGATTTTTGATGGTTTCTACCAATTTTGGCCCCCCAAAAACACGATCTCGGCTCCTTTTTTTCCCTTTTCTTTTTTTTTAGATCATCTTTGAACATTGATAGTGCCATTTAATTGTCTTAATTCATCTGCTAATACTACTTCTAGTGTTATTATACAAGTTTTCGTGATTTCAGACAATTTCCCAGGTTTTTGACTCATATAAAATGAATTTCAGGAGCGCAACCTTCGTTACAACCTCAATCCTTCACTTGGTCGAAATCAACTTCATATTCGGTCTTCTCGCCCTAAAAAACATAGAACGATACATCACAAGCTCTTGTTCACTAAAACCTCTTAAAAAACCCCTCGAAAACCCCTTTCATACCCATTTTTCTCCCATAACACCCGTGGGTGTAGCTTATCGGGCTGCCGAACCTTGGAGCACATCTAGGAACCAATTACGGTCCCAAACTGTGAGCGGAAGAACGACAATTTTAGACCAAAATTTAACGTAAAGTTATGGCCGAACCTTCGTTAGAACCTCCACTTTCCACTCTTTGGTCAAAATCGACTTCAAATTCGGTCTTCTCGTCCTAAAAAACATGGAAAACGATACCTGAAAAGCTCATGTTACTCAAACACAAGAAAGTCCTTGTCACATGGCTTTATTATTCTACTGGACATACCTACAGAAATGTTAGCTGTTTATTTATAGTTTCCTTCATGTGAAATAATTTAAATAGCTATTTCTGATGGTTTCCACCAATTTGGGCCCCGAAACACGAAATAGGTACGCTCCTTTTTTTTTCAAATTATCTTTGATCATTGGTAGTGCCATTTGATCGTCTTGATCCACGTGTTGATACTTTTTCTAGTGTTATTATACAAATTGATAGTGATTTCACACGATTTCCCAGGTTTTTGACTCATAAAAAAATCAATTTTGGGAGCTGAACACTTGTTAGAACCTCAGTTTTCCACACTGGACATAATCGACTTCATATTTGGTCTTCTCGTCCCCAAAAACATGGAAAATGATACCTCAAAAGCTCATGCTACTAAAACACAAGAAGTACCTATTTTTATACACATTTTCACTCATAACACCCCTGGGTATATTCCGATCGGGCTGCAAGTTTCGGGACACAACTAGGGCCCGAATGGAGCATGTGTGCGAAAGAACGAATTTTTGAGACCGCAAATGAAGCTGGTATGCGTGATACGGCGGACGGACATTGCATTTTGGTTTATTATTCCGTGAATAATACACCTATGTATTCGCTCAGCAAAAAATTTTTATAACACCCCCTCAACATTTTTTCTTTTCTGTTTCAAGGTGCGTATACTCCAAAAATGCAATGTCCGTCCGCCGTACACCGTATCACGTGTACCGGCCTCATTTTCGGTCTAAAAAATTCGTTCTTTCGCACACATCCTCCATTTGGGCCCTAGTTGTGTCCCGAAACTTTTCGCCCGATCGGAATATACCCAGGGGTGTTATGAGTGAAAATGTGTGTAAAAATATGTACTTTTTGCGTTTTAGCAACATGTTGGTAACATGAGCTTCCGAGATATCGTTTTCCATGTTTTTGGGGACGGGAAGACCGAATATGAAGTCGATTTTGACCAAAGAGTGGAAAATTGAGTTCTACCAAATATTCAGCTCCCAAAATTGATTTTTTATTAGTGAAAAACCTGGGAAATCATGTGAAATCACCATCAGGTTGTATAATGGTAACACTGGGAAAAGTGTCAACACGTGGATCAAGATGATTAAATGGCACTACCAATGATCAAAGATAGTTTAAAAAGAAAAAGAAAAAAAAAACACCATGTGACAAGGACTTTGCAGCGTTTTTTGTAATCTATGCACCTTGAAACGGAAAAGAAAAAAATTTTAAGGGGGTGTTATAACAATTTTTTGCTGAGCGATTACATAGGTGTATTATTCACAGAATAATAAACCAAAAGGGTAGAGGGGGCTATCTTTGTTAAGGAAGGTTTGAGGTACGAAATAGTAACGTTATCTGTTGGTGTCCCTGTTGAATTCTTGTTCATCAAGTTGGAGTGCAAAGTTGGGTTGTCTTTCTGGATCTGAAAATTGAGCAAATTCAGATACATGATCAAGGTTCTTAACCCAACCCCAATCTATTGTATTGGAAGAGTGATCGGTCAAGTGGAAATATTTTTAATTGTACGGGAGGTAGCAAAGCATGCGCATTATTCTGAAATTGGTTTGGACGTTAACAGTACTACAGTTGAAATCGCCAACTATAAAAAATTTCATCATATTCTGTAATAAGAGAAGCGAGAGTATTCTCAATAATTGAGAAGCAATAGAATAATTATGAATAAAAAATGAAAAGTACTGTTCCCACCTCAGAAGTAGTGCAAGCGTTGCAGGTTGCATATCCAGCGGTATGTTATTGACAGACTAGATTGATTAATCCAACTTTTAAAAATCCAAGATTTTTATTCAAATTCCGGATCAAGATTGTTCTGCTCGTTCGTGAGTAGTCATAACAATCAGTCTGTTATCAACAAAGGATTCCAATCAGGTCCCACCCCAGGGGGTTTCCATTACAATTAGTGCTACTCGGCACGTGCTAATTGCTGGGTAACTAAATTGTGGGAACTTCAAAATTGTGGTATAATATTTCGATGTCAATTTTCTAAACCTTGGAAATTGTTGTTTCAAAAGGTCCCATCATAATGCTCCACCCTTCATGAAGACTTGCACTCAAGCATATTACCGATATCAGTATCATGAAAAACCAATCAGTGACTCAAGGATAACACCCTGATAGGCACGAATAAATAGTTACGTATTTTGAACGGAAAGTTTATTAAACAAGTGGAAAAAATCGGTGTATAAAAATAATATCAGCCTTGAACTGCAGAACTCCTATGAACAATAGAAAGTCCAACTACTTAAACCTAAAAACTCTTGCTCATAGTGATCAGTCGGATCATCAATGATTGATATCAAAATTAATATCACATGTTATATTATTTATTTGTATGTGCCCTGCATATTGCATTGTTTACAAAACAATGCAATGCAATCCAACAGAAGATATGGATAATGAATATGAAGAATACAAGCATACAATATGAAGAATACAAGTGGCATGGAGCCTGGCTTCATATTATTTTTCATGTTAATGTTCATCTTGAGTCTTGTGTTCAGTAACGCCAACCATACACTGGGTAAGAGACTTTGCTACCCAGGCCTGAACATTTCAGCCTGTTCCAAAAATACAGAATTAGAGGATTAGTAGGATTCATTATTTTCAATTAGACTGTTTTGCTCTTCACCACTCCTTGAGGAGTTTACTCCAGTGTAAGAGTATACGCCATTTTGGTGGGAAAGGAAAACACCCAGATGGTTGAAGATCAACAATATTAACAAAGTAACATTAATTTTTTCACAGTCCCCTTATCAAATGTTTGTTGTCCCAGAAAAACGAGTTGAATGAACTTGATGAGTTCCAATTCCAATTTCTACTGAGGAGGACTATGGCTCACAAGATAACAGTCTCAAGTTAACTGTTAGAATCTCCCCTCCATGTCAGGCCCATCAACATTGAGGAGGGACAAGAAAAATATCAGAATGGCTACCAAAAAATCAACTGTGAATACTCATTTACAACAACAGGGGATTTGGCAGAGGAATCGAGATTTTTTTTAAATCGTCAAACATAGATTCCTCTGCGAAACCCTGAAGTAATTTGCTTGTAAAAGGAAAGACTGAAGATCATCTTGAGGAATCACTTCTTCTTCCCAGAAAACCCAATAATTACCTGAAACAAAGAAACAAACTACATTAACTACAAACTACATTGTAGAGTTGACTTCAGTGTGTTGTTTTAAACATCTAACGTCCTTCCCAGTACTTACATGTTTTCAATGCAGACTATTTGGAAAGGGCAAATTTCAGCAGGACTCACACCCCAAACAATTCAGTCATAGGAACTTTTTAGTGCTCAAGAAACCACTAATAGGAGGAATACCAATGTGTCTGGTGATGTAATTATTATTATTACTTTTCCTCATCTACCACTGTCCACATGTCTACCATGTTTTCAAATTTTGGAACTTCAACAAAAGGAAACTGAAATTAGGTCCAGATTGGGGGAAAAATTATCTGGGCCTTCCTCTCTCTCATTCACTGGTAGTATGAATTCCAGATGCTTCCGCACTTCACAGTTCCAAAGTGAAAGGATGTTAGGCACACTTATTGAGTTCTCAAACTAATGAAGGTAGTACCGCTTGATTAGTAAAACCCTGTCAGCGTGTGTGTGTGTGTGTGTGTGTGTGTGTGTGTGTGTGCGCGCGCGCGAGCGCGTGCGCATGATTATTGTTTGTTTTTCCATTTTCACACATTGTTATACGACCCCAGAAAATGTTGTCAATATCAGATAAATGGAATCAGAGTTACGCAGTCAGTAATTTTATGTTTATGTTGTGGGCAGATAACACTGTGGCTCGTAAGGAGATGACGATCCGGAAGGCGACGTCACCCAGCTGATAAGTGACGTGGAAGGAAAGGAAGAGGAGGGGGACTGACCCGTGTGCGTGGAGCAATCACTGTGGAAGAGTGCCTAGTTGAATATATATTGCTCACAAATCCATCGATGCCTGTAGACTCACCACCATTCGGTCACTTCATAACCATCTACTACCAATACAGGATACCGATCAGTTGCTAACTCTTTTCCCCACCAAAGACCAGATTGAGATCAAAAGCTCGCAGTGTGGAAACTCGTAACTTACAAGGGGTCTGTCTACCTGTTAGATCCCGGTCCAGATATGCCCTCACGCGGGTACCCACTCTGGTGTCGGTAAACCGCATCTGTTGAGCTTAAATCTGCTCAATTCCTCCCACCTTAACTATACACACGTCTATTGACGAAATCACTTTAACTTCCACCTAAATCTCCACCCTATGTCGATCCCCTAAACTCCCGAGTATTGGTACCTCAGCATTGTTCCTAGTTGTTGGGCGGTAATCCTGTATTTGACTTTTAGTGCCGTAATGCTATACACCTTCACAAATCATCAAACTAAAGTTCAGGCTACCCCCTAACTCCTACACACTACTTGTTTCACATTCACCCATCCTACAAACCATTTCCCTTCCGTATAACTATTTTTGTTAATGTTCTGCTTCGGCAGTTTCATCTTATTCTCGAACCGTTACCCTTTTTTCCCCACTGCGGTCGGGTTGCTTTTATTTCTCCCAACACGTTTCATAAAATTGTGACACTTGTTTCACTTGTAAATTTTGTATATAGATTCCATTCACTTATTTGTATTTCAACCTTTGTCTATTATTACTCATCATAATGCTGTCTCCTATTCATCGTTATTGCTTCCGAGTCGGCGAAGCAGCGGAAGCCCCTTGTGTTCACTTTCGTGAGCCAAAAAATTTTTGTCTTCAGAAATCAAAATTTCCACTTGCATTTTGCGTTTCAAAGCCTACTGAACAAATTTGGTTCCGTGTCTGTCGGTCTGTGAGTCTGTCCGCATTTCCTTGTTACAGCCATAACTTCCACGATTTTGAATTGATTCAGCTCAAATTTTGAGGGATGGTGCGGATAAGGCTCCTTGAGGTCCCATACAAATTTCAACATGATTGATCTAGCGGTACGCCCTGCGCATGCGCTAACGTTAAATTCAACAAACACGCATAACTTTCACAATTTTGATTCAATTTCGCTCAAATTTTCAAGGGTTGTTTGGACAAGGCCTAGTGAGTTCCAGTATGAATTTCAGCATGATCGGACCCTTGGTGCGCTCTGCGCATGCGCTGGCGTGAAATAGATTCAATTTCCTTGTTACAGCCGTAGTAACCAAAGATTTCACCCAAATTCAATGTAATTCTCAGGGATTAAGCGGGTAGGGCCCATTGAGGTCCCATATAAATTTCAACATGATAGAGCCAGCGGTTCGCCCTGCGCATGCGCTCTGTCTGTCTGTCTGTCCTTCTATGCACGGCCAAACGGCTCGACGGATATCGACCAAATTTGGCACGAATATCCAGTAGGCTCCCAAGTTGTGCAACGTCGCATTTTCAATTCCCTGACCATAGCGGAACTATGGTCGACCATGGTCAACTCCTGAATGGCTTGACGGATATCGACCAAATTTCGCACGAATATCCAGTAGGCTCCCAAGTTGTGCAAAGTCGCATTTTTAATTCCCTGACCATAGCGGAACTATGGTCGACCATGGTCAACTCCTGAATGGCTTGATGGATATCGACCAAATTTGGCACGAATATCCAGTAGGCTCCCAAGTTGTGCAACGTCGCATTTTTAATTCCCTGACCATAGCGGAACTATGGTCGACCATGGTCAACTTCGTTAATTGAAATGGTAACCCCTATTTTTTATCGCGTATTCGTAATCTACGTGAAATTCTATCTACGATCGACCCTTCGGACTACCCCCGCGGTCGACCATAGCGCATCCATGGGCCCCTCCATGGTCGAATCCCGAATTGCTCAACGGATATCGACCAAATTTGGCACGAGTATCCAGTAGGCTCCCAAGTTGTGCAACGTCGCATTTTTAATTCCCTGACCATAGCGGAACTATGGTCGACCATGGTCAACTTCGTTAATTGAAATGGTAACCCCTATTTTTTATCGCGTATTCGTAATCTACGTGAAATTCTATCTACGATCGACCCTTCGGACTACCCCCGCGGTCGACCTTAGCGCATCCATGGGCCCCTCCATGGTCGAATCCCGAATTGCTCAACGGATATCGACCAAATTTGGCACCAATATCCGGTAGCCTCCCAAGTTGAACGTAGGCGCATTTTTAATTCCCTGACCATAGCGGAAATATGGTCGACCATGGTCAACTCCTGAATGGCTTGACGGATTTTGATAAAATTGGGCACAAATACCCGGTAGGGTATGGGATTTTTCCGTCGTTTGTTGGTTCCACGATACTGCGTACAGCGAATCTCGGATAGCGAGCGAAGCGAGCGGTCAGGCTAGTTATGTATAATGGACGTAATGTATTATGGAAGTCATGTTATGTATAATATGTATATTTCATGTAATGTTATGTAATGTTATGTTATGTAATGTAATGTTATGTAATATGTATATTTAACGTTATGTAATGTTATGTAATGTAATGTAATGTAATGTAATGTTATGTTATTTTGCTTCCGAGTCTGTTCTATTTTATAATGGGTCACTCTGATTGTGACGAGGAAGCTCCTGTGCCATCACCTTGGCAGTGTATTATACTGTGTTCTTGTACCGTGCTGTAGTGTTCATTATGCGTTTGTTTTAACTTTGGCCGTGTTGCTTATGTTCATGTTACCTGTATTATGTTTTAACATTTGTTTAATAACATTGCACTGTGTTTTCTTGTAATTGTATTGTGTTTTCTTGACGTGTTTCGCATCGGGTTTTCTTGTCCTACTATTTTTATACCTGAATTCATGGAATGTCTTCATTTTGTTCATTTGATTATTAACTTCAATTTGATTGCAGGTCTGTCACTTCATTAGAAAACTTTCTCCCTTCATTTGGAAAGTTTTCTCTTGGGAAAGGGAGGTGTTACCGCCACACTTCCGCCTTTTCTGCTGCCTCAGCAGCCCAAGCTTATAAATACGAGCACTCAAGCCTTCAACAGTCAGTCTCGTCCACCCGTTCGTCTTAGCAACACTCCGCGATTTCTGAACCCGTTTCTACCAAGTTTACACTGTTACGGGTAAACTAGCATTTAAAAAAAACTCTTTCGTCCAAGTCCTTTACGTAACTTATATATACCTACAGATAAATAATAGTGGTAGGTTTATGACTTGTCCAATATGGATATTATCGAGGCACAGAAATGATCAAGTACTAGTCTTTATGATGAGTTTTTCAATTATATTGTCCTCCTTAGTGGGAAATAAATTAGAAAAAACAATACTGTAATAGAACTTCCCATTCGGATAAGAATCTCATCACCATTATCAAATGGGAAAGTCCATACTGTAGGTATTGTTTCTTCTGACTTATATCCCATTAAGTAGAACAATATCTACATGACCTAGTCCAGATCCAGGACAGCAACGTCGTAACAATATAATTTGAAAAACTCATCCTAAAGGCTAGCTTGCCATTTCTCCACCTCCATAATATACCCATAATAATATGTACGTACATCCATACCTATATAAATATATCTCAACTATAACTCACCCTAGGCTTGCGTATTTTTGAATCCTCTTTTATTTTTTTCATGATCAGTCTCAGGCAAGTTATTGCGTCTTCTTTACTATCGTGTCCATTTTCTGAAACATATTTGTTCAATATGAATAATCTATGGAAAATTCAGTGACTTTCCTTCAATGGGAAGTGTTCAAGCAACAGCAACCCAGTTTAACCTACTTACTCCTCAATTTCTCCTTCTCGACACCTAGTCTCCTATTCCTTGAGGCCAGTCTCCCACAGAATCATCTCAGTTGGCCCAAACATCCTCTTCAAAGCATTTATTCATATTTATTAGATTTCCTGTAAAAATCTGCGATAATAACAACCAAGGAACAAGCAGATTTTGTCGCTATAGCTGATGTTGTTACAATCGATTTATGCCCAATTTATTTTTTACTTTTTAACGAGGAAGTATCGGTTGATACCATTATTTGAGTTACCCAGTCCATATACCAATTCACACTGTTACGATACTATTTACGATAAGTTGTTATTCATGAGAGTTCACATGCCAAGACACGACCCATAATTTTGTTTAGGTTTCAATATCAGTGCAACCACCCCACTAAAACTCACCTAAGCTTTACTTACCAGTACAGTACTTCAAGATTTATAGAACCCCTTCCATTCCACCACTCGGATCTGTCACCAAGGGGTAGGTACAACTAGTTTAGTAAGCTGTAGTATATATGTGGCAAAATATAACAGATGAATAACAGTTTACCATTTTCTTGAATGGTCGTTGACAGCAACGAACTGGCCAGGAACTTCAGGCTTCGTTTTTGAGGAAGACCAAATTTGTGAGGAAACGTAACACTTGTGTCCACAATTCTTTTATGAATGATCTACAAAAAAAATAGGAATATAGTTATCGTACGATCTAGGAACAAACACTAGTAAACTATGATTTCAAAACTAAATGTACATTCACGAGAAGAGAATGTGGGTTAAAAGGACTGGTTCCCAAAAATTTAACAGCTAAGTACATAATACAGAGTAAGTTCCAAGAATCAAGAGGGTACCTAGGAAATAAAAAAATTTTGTGATGCAGTGTAAAATTGAATGCAAATACTTACCTTTAGTACTTTCAGGTCATTCTCAAGTGAATGCCCCACTAGGATAGTTTTGTCATATACATTATCAAGCACCCAATTCTGCACGTCACTGAATGAATAAGTAGCTAATTTAATTTTATCTTCATCAATCCCGCTAAACCTGAAAGTTATCAAGACCAAGAAATCAATGGATTTGACAACAAAAAAACGAATTTACAAAGGAATGTACTTGAAATAACTTCAAGCTACCAACTTAACAAAAATATTCCCTGGTTTTGAACCATTAATTCAATATTTATGCCCCCTCAATATTTTTTAAACTTTTGAATGCATGAAATTACTAATTGGGAACTGACATATGACGGATTACGTAAAGGAACACTTTGATCCAAATATTGTTTTATTTTAATGACGTTTCAGCCTTCACAGCAAGGCCCTAATCATGGCACTAGAAACGGAGTGAAGCTACAAATGGTAACAACAGTGAGTTGACAAGTACAGTACCTAACATCCAGGGATGTATCCAGAATGCCCCAAAAGAAATTTGTAAGGAAAAACTCTTCAAAAAACGTGAACCAATCCAAGAACAACGAAATCAATATCCCTCTATGTGAGGGATTCCTGAAGGGCCATCTTTGACATCCAAAGTTCGCACCATCTTTAAGGTTCTCACACACTAGGCGGGAACAGGACAGGAACAGGACGGGAAACAGCCTAGATGAGATAGGAACAGGATGGGTCCCGCCGTGATCGCTCTCAAAGCGAAAAACTGCGTTTCCTGGCACGGGACGTTCTCCCTCCACCATCCAATATTTACCTTCCCCCCACACACACCTTCCCCGCTGTCACCCTCGCACCCTTGCTTATGACGAGGGGAGCATGGCGAGCGGTGGGGGAAAGAGAGTTGAGGAAAGTCTTGCCTAATGTGGGTATAGGCGCAGGAAGGGACAGCAGCGGCCGGCCGACATCTCATGTCCTAACCACGGCGTTTCCTGTCCTGTTCCCTCCCGCATAGTGAGTGAGAACCTTTATGGGGGTATTACCCAAAGGGGACGGCGGCGGCACGTGTGGCTCACACAGTGCAACAACAATGAAGGTGTTTATACTCAAAGTTAAAATGGGCCTGTGCCATTTGATCTTATTTTTATCAGTCCGAGATGTAATTTAGCCCCATTCTTAATAAGTTATAATGAATACCACTTTCTAATCCCATTTTTACTTGTTTTTGGTTATGAAACATAATATCTGAAGGGGGTTACGTTTGATCATAGAAGTATATAAGTTATATCAGCAATAATGCTGATATTTACCTTTCCCGCTGATTCAGCATTCCGACCCCATAAATACAACCCACTGGCAGCTCTCGCGCCAGTCTCGTCTTTACCGTCACACAGAACGTTACTCTGCCCGTTTTCTTACCGATCCATGTGTTTAATCGTGTAATAAAAGTTCAAGTGGTTTTTTAAAAACTTATTTCTTCAAGCTCCCAACATAACTGGCGCAGTCGGAGTAGGACACTCTCGGTTCCGCGAATGAACATCGTGGAATTCTTTCTTTTCAAGAATTCAGAGAGTGAACGTACGCGAGTGCATATCGCGTGAGGATTACGTCTGTGTGAAGACTACATCAACATCTACGGAAGACGAGACTCCTAAGAGACGATGTTGGACTCCCTGTGCGGACTGCTGTAAGTAGTGAAAGTGAATATTTTACTGCAAGATTACACCGCCCCACATCTCTCTTAGTACTAGATTTAGAAGCCCCACCTTGGCTTGCCAGTAATTAAGAAGAAACTGCAACATAATTAAATTGATAAAAGAAACGTAATTCCAAGAAACTAGCAAATAAGAGTTGACCAGATACCTCGCGTTGTGTCCTGCACCTCCCTGGCAACTCATTTTAGAGAATCTTAAGAACTAGCAAGTAACTGTTGACCAGATACCTCGTGTTGTGTCCTGCACCTCCCTGGCAACTCATTTTAGAGAATCTTAAGAACTAGCAAGTAACTGTTGACCAGATACCTCGTGTTGTGTCCTGCACCTCCCTGGCAACTCATTTTAGAGAATCTTAAGAACTAGCAAGTAACTGTTGACCAGATACCTCGTGTTGTGTCCTGCACCTCCCTGGCAACTCATTTTAGAGAATCTTAAGAACTAGCAAGTAACTGTTGACCAGATACCTCGTGTTGTGTCCTGCACCTCCCTGGCAACTCATTTTAGAGAATCTTAAGAACTAGCAAGTAACTGTTGACCAGATACCTCGTGTTGTGTCCTGCACCTCCCTGGCAACTCATTTTAGAGAATCTTAAGAAACTTAGCAAGTAAGAGTTGACCAGATACCCTGCGTTGTGTCCTGCACCTCCCTGGCGACTCACATTAAGAAACAATTTAAGCAAAGTATTAAATCTATTGGACACCCTGTGTTGCCGCATCTCTTGCGCCTCCCCATAGATTTTCCACTAAGACAACACAATTCCCAAAACTACAACAACCAAACACCCTAGCTTCTGGGATTGGAAGCACTTGCACAAAATGCATCGTTTGAACGTCAGCGATATTCCCCTACCCGCCAGTAACCCCAATGCGGCTGAACTGGTACATCGAGCCCTACACCCTATCCGCGAAAACGACGACAGTAGCGACCTCCAAGGAAATTCCGGCGTAACCGCTTCAGGGAATTCCGGCGTAACCGCTTCAGGAAATTCCGGCGTAACCCTCGACCCCCCTCATAATTCAAGAGCACCCCCGGAGTATAGAAGAGAATACGACAACTTGATCCCGCACTTCAACGGCGAACCCCTCATACTTGCGAAATTCATCAAACAATGTGACAAAATTTATTTAAGATTTCATGATAACCAAAACCCCGATAATTTCCAGAACGACATAATCTTAGGCGCATTCACCTCCAAAATAGGCCAAAGAATTGCCGATCAAATTTATGTAAATTCAATAGAATCGTATCCAGAGTTAAGAAAAGCTTTACTACACACTTATAGCGATAAAAGAGACACTTACACCTTAACTATTGAACTAACAAAAATGAGACAGACCCAACAAGAGGACTGTTTTGCCTTCCACGACAGGATTAGCCAAGTCCTAAATTCGCAAGTAGCGTACATCCAAATGAATATGGGAGACGCTGGTCATTACTTGATTCCGTACATGCAGAATTTGGCATTACGAGTTTTCTTACACGGAATCGCAGAACCTCTCGGTTCCCTCTTAAGAACCAAGTCACCTGCCGACCTGGGGTCAGCATTATCAATGTTGTGTAACGACTTCAACTTGAGAGCTGGCGGCAAAGTTGCCACTCAGCAACAGATACGCCCCGCCGTTATCGGCCAGAGAGCTCAGGTTACAACACAACAAGGCGCTCCTAGACCGAACAATCAAAACTTTTATAGGCCTCCTCTTCAATATCAACCGAGACCTTTTTACCAGAACAATTACAGCCAGAATCCAGCAAGATTCCCTTCCGGAAACCCCCAAATTAAATACCAACAACCTCCCCAGCCGAATATGCCGAGATCAAATTTCCCGAAACCCCAAAACTCCTGGAACCAAGTAAAATCGGGATCGAACCAGACCAAAGGCCCAACTCCCATGTCAATTTCAACGAGAAATACTAATTTCAACTTGATAGACTCAGAGCAAATAACAACCCCAACCCCAAACATCGATCGTTACGACTCCGAACCCCCCTTGGAACCCCAGAACGCCCAATATTTTGATCAGAGTATGGTAGACGATTTTCCTGGTTATCAGGTGGAACATCCACCCGATTACGAACAAATGAATGCCCAGTTCGACAGCTTGGCGATTGAACAGGCTAATGATTTTTTAGGGACACCGAGCCTCCCCGAATCATCGAACTCATGAACCTCACCCAAAAATCCCTCCCTTACATTGTTATGCCCAACCTAAACCTAAAAATTCTCATAGACACTGGGAGTTCTCGAAGTTTCGTGAACCCCACAATCGCCTATCAACATTTCCCCCTTAAATTACAACGAGATTCAGGAGTAGTACGTACCGCCCATGGTACCTCTGAAATTTGCAAACGAACCATAATACCGTGTGGTAACCTTTTCAAAATTCCCAATTTAAACCTTCCTTTTAGTTTATTTCAGTTCCATGACCGATTTGATATGCTACTGGGAATGGACAATTTGACATTGATCAAAGCTAAGGTGGACTTCGATAAGAATGTTTTGAAAACCCCAAATTATGCGTTAGAACTATTGTTTGCCGACCAAAAACCGAAATCAGACCCCATAGATGAATCCTTCCTAATTGAAGCCAGAACGATCCGCCAAATCAAGGTCAAAATAGGGAACCTAGGAAATGGAGAAATAATTATCCCTCAAACCACCATCAATAACATCGAAATTCCCCGTTGTCTTACTAATGTGGTCAATTATCACGCTTACGTTCATGCAATGAATCCCACTGAACAACCTATCACGTTCACCCAAACACATCCAATATCAGGGGAACCCATCATAGATAACCTTTTCCTAGACGACGATCAAAATTCCCCGACACCCACTCTGTCAAAACCCAGAACGGAAACTCAGCTAGACCTAGGGAAATTGCGTTTAGATCACCTGAATCAGGAAGAAAAACGAGAGATCACAAAATTAGTAAAGGAATATTCAGACTTGTTCCAGACGGATGACCAACCCTTGACCTTTACCAACCAAATTAAACATCACATACGGACTTCGGACGAAATACCGATATACGCAAAACCCTACAGATACCCTAACATTTACAAGGACGAAGTGAAAAAACAAGTCGCAATCATGTTAGACCAAAAAATCATCCGACCCTCCAATTCACCATACAACGCCCCACTTTGGATAGTCCCTAAGAAAATGGATGCGTCCGGTCAACCTAAATTTCGACTCGTTATAGACTATAGGAAACTTAACGAACGAACAATTTCAGACAAATTTCCCTTGCCAAACATAACGGACTTACTAGACAAGCTAGGGAGATGCCAATATTTCTCGACACTGGACTTAGCCTCCGGCTTCCATCAGATTGAACTAGACGAACCCTCGATCCAGAAAACGGCTTTTTCTACGGACACCGGTCACTACGAATTTCTTAGGATGCCATTCGGATTAAAAAACGCTCCTCCCACCTTCCAGCGTTTAATGAACTACGTTTTGATGGGGTTACAAAATGAAATATGTTTAGTGTACTTGGACGATATTTTAATATACAGCGTAAGCCTACAAGAACACTGTGACAGACTTAGACACGTTTTTAAAAGACTTAGGTCATCCAACCTCAAAATCCAGTTGGATAAAACAGAATTCCTTAGGAAAGAAATAGGTTTCCTCGGACACCTAATCACCCCCGAAGGTGTCCGCCCAAACCCGCTCAAAATTGAGGCCATCACAAAGTTCCCACTCCCGAAAACCCGAAAGGAGATCAAGCAATTCCTAGGCTTACTCGGGTATTACCGGAAATTTATTAACAATTTTGCAAAAATAACCAAACCCCTGACGGCTTGCCTGAAGAAATCCAACTCAGTGAACTATAACGATCAAGAATACCTAGACTGTTTCGAGTACTGTAAGACCTTACTGACAAATTCCCCCATTTTGCAGTACCCTGACTTTGCAAAGGAATTTAACGTCACATGCGACGCTAGCGATGTAGCATTGGGAGCGGTACTTAGCCAAATCAATAATGGCTCTGACCTCCCTATCGCTTACGCGAGCAGGACACTAAATGACTCGGAACGAAGACTGTCGACTATAGAAAAAGAGCTCCTAGCAATTCTTTTTGCCCTAAAGACTTTCCGACCCTACATCTACGGACGGAGATTTACACTGTACACGGATCATCGTCCGCTACAGTGGATCTTCAGCCTAAAGGATTGCTCGTCCAAGTTATTCCGGTGGAGACTCAAGCTGAGTGATTACGATTTCGTTATAAAATATAAGCCCGGGGCTACTAACCACGTGGCAGACGCCCTGTCCAGAATCGAGTTAAACCACAACGAAATTGATCCCCTCCCCTCCACTAGCTTCCAACCTCCTACACCAGCTTCACTGGACATAGACCGACTGTTAGAAACCATTGACGACGAAAACCCCTTACAAATCTTGGACAACCCAGATTTAACCCGGCTTATGAACGAACTAGAACGCGACGTTGACGACCAATCCCTCAGAGCCAACAACCCAGACTCCGAAACCGCGGCGACCGTCCATTCAAACGCCGAAGGCAACACGGTATTAACAATACCGATCAGAGAAGGGTCAGTAAACCATGGCCTGAATCAAATTATCGTAAAGGAAACCACAAATACCCCCAAACCAGTCAAAATCACAAAACCATTCCAAACCAAAACCCGTATGACCGTTGAATTATCAAAATCTGAGTTCGCCAAGGACGTTGTAGATTTCGTAAAAGAGTTTGTACGACACTAACGTCAACTACTCCATCTACTTCACAAAAACGACGATGACGGTAACTTATACCAAAAATTCACAAAGACCATGATGACTGTTTTTAAGGAATCCGACATCCACTTGACAAAGTACACGGACTTCGTCCAAGACGTAGAACACGACGATGAGATCGAAGACCTCATATCAAACTACCGACATAGGCAAAACAAACCACCGCGGGATAACAGAAACTTACAAAAAACTTAAAAGGACCTATTTTTGGCCAAACCAACTCAAAACGATACAGAATTTCATCAACCGCTGTGAGCCCTGTATGGTAACTAAATATGACCGCAACCCGATCAAACCGACATTCAACATCACCCCCACTGCCTACAAACCTTTCGAAACTATACATATCGACAAACTGACACTGGATGGCAGTAAGTTTCTCACTATTATCGACGCGTTCACAAAGTACGCTCAAGCTTATCACTTAGTATCAAACAACAGCCTAGACGTGGTGAAAAACTTACTGACGTACTTTTCCCACCACGGAATTCCCAAAAAAATAATATCCGACAACAGCGGCTGAATTCGACTCGTCATTGCTAAAAGAACCTTTTATCGCTCCACAAGATAGAAATCCATTTCATCTGTAGCCAAAACCCCAATAGTAACGGCCTATTAGAGAGATTTCATTCAACCTTGATTGAACACATTCGCCTACTTAACAACCGTCAAGAGTTCTCAACTGACTCGTTGGTGACTAAAGTTAAATACGCCCTGTTGGCTTATAACAACTCCCTTCATTCCACGACTGATTTAACCCCCTTTGAAGTTCTCTACGGCCACGTGAGCCAAGATACCCTCCTTAAACTAGACACAGAAAAAATCATGGCCAACGACTACGTAGCCAAACACAAGGAGAAGATGGCCGTAATATACTCGCAGTTGCATAACCGCTGCTCCCAGACTAAAGAGAAAATCATTTCCGACAGGAATAAAGCTAGGAAGAAATTCCAGACATCCCCCACCACCATTTTCGTCAAAAAACAAACAGAAAATGAGGAAAACAAAAAACCCCTACAATAAGGAGCAGCTTAAAGAACTTGACCCCACCAGAAAAACCGCCAACATAGTCCCGCGACATCATAACACCCGCGAAAAGATACACGTGTCAAACATCAAAAGGCCCCGAAAAATCGACACCCCTGAGCAATCTGTGACCACTGACTCTGACGACGATACTTGGCCAACGGGTTGGCCAAGAAAATAACTCTAACGTACAACAAAGAACAGTTAAAAGACATAGACCCGAAAAAGAAAACCATTTCTAGTAACGATCATGAAAACTGGCCCGGTAAGACGGCCTCGAAAGAAAAAATCATTCCCATTGTTCTCCCTTCACTTGCAGGCTCCTGTCGTTATCAACCACTCTATGCGCAGAAGTCCGAAATCTCGATCATAGTGGAGGCATCATTCCGATAAACTTAGGACGCGCCAAACTGGAGGAAACCGAGTACACACTGACTCACTACTACGGACTGGCGACGCTATACTCAGCGGTCTACAATCTGAATTCGAACTATTCGGCTCTTAACGCGACGATCAATTCATCTAGGAGACTGTACGACAGATTTCACAATCTTTGTAGATTTTACGAACACGTACAAGACCTAGTCGATCTTAAACTCTCGAACATCAAACACCACGGACGTACACGACATAAACGCGGTCTAATCAATGGACTAGGATCAGTGATCAAAAGCATCACTGGTAATTTGGACAATGACGACAAAGAACGTTACGACAGCATACTGAAACGAATTAACCAAACGGAACCACATTAACCAAGCCAATTTTGCACGGCAATACTCAGTTGTTACCCAGTTGATGGCCCGCTATAATGCTACTCTGGATACAATACAATTCAATAACGAACAAATAAAATCAAAGTTTGTGGAGATTAGCAAAATTATCAATCCCTTCGATGATCAATTCACCTTTATAACGACATTATTCATAATTTGCAATCCTCAATCCAATTGATATTCAATTTACTATCTGAAATCGAAACATCTATAACGTTCTGCAAATTAGGGGTTCTCCACCCAAGCATCATTAGTACCCATGTCTTAGAATCCGAATTGGTTAACTTACACGCCAATGTTACTGATATCCTTACGTATGAATCATTAATTAAGGTCCGATGTGCCATTCGTACCGGATATGATCATGTATTTCCTAACCTTACCAGTGTACAAGCCTATTAATTACCATTTATACTATTTGTACTCCGTACCGTGGGCTACGGAGAATGGGTACGTAACTGTTGTCCCTAACCATCGGTACTTATTAAAACAAGACGATCATGATACCATCCTCCAGTTAACCAACAAGTGTCTT